>JAEHOE010000172.1:0-222896 GCA_016858145.1 Edaphochlamys debaryana | reverse complement strand
ACGAGTCGGCGACGCCGTCGACTAACCATCCCAAACCAGAACAATTAGTCGATTCCAGACGACTCCTAGACGACTAATCGACTAAGATAGCAACACTGCCCGCCCTCCCGTCTCCACCCTGGCCCCAAGCCTACACGTACCCAAAGCCAGCGGCCGTCCGCGCCGCCACGCGCGCCTTGGCCGCCTCTCTCCGCGCCAGCGCCTCCGCCTCCTTGGACACAGCCTCCCCCTTGCTGCCGCCCTTGCCCCCGGCCTTCCCGCCCTCCTCCCGCTTCCGCTTCTCCCCCGCCCCCGCCCCCATACTCCCCCCCGCCCCTGCCTCCGGCTCCAGCGTGATCCCCGACCCCATGCTCCCACCCACCCGCCCGCTCGTGGGCGCTTTGTACCCCCCCACGTCGGCTAGCGGGTGCCTCTTGACCGTCACCACGCGCTGCACCGTCCGCGTGACGATGGGGCCGTCGGCACCGTCCGCGGGGCCGCTGGGGGCGACGGCGGTGCTGCCCTGGGGGCACAAGGGGGGCGGGGGGCGGGGGGCAACGGGTTTGGTGGTGAGGGGGTGCAAGAGAGTGGCAGGGGGATGCATGGGGTTAAAGTTCAGGGCATTGGAGGGCGAAAGGAGGGATACATGGGGGGGTATGCATGGGGTTGTGGGGCCGGTGGCGCTGGAGCTGGCTTTCCCCTCCGTCTCACCACATCGCACAGCCTTCCGGCAAGCAGCCAGGTTGACAAGCATACACTGAACCGCAACCACGGCGCTGCCGGAAGCGCCGCCCTCGGATCGCAGCGCAGCCCCACAGCCTCCCGCCCCCACACGCACCCTCCACCCCCGGCCCACCCCCTACCACTGCGCCCCGCACCTGGGGCATGACCCTCCCCCCACTCACATTTCCTACCCCTACCCATAACCCCGCCACATCCCCCCTTTCCGCTACTCCTCCCCCGACCCCACCCCGCACCCCCAACCCCCCCTCCCCCCAACCCCGCCTACGCCACTCTCAGCCTCAGCAAACCCCGTCCCGCGGACACTACGGAGCTCTTCTCACCAACTCGGTCAACTCAGCGGTATGTACCTATCCATGCAAGGATTCCCTGGCGTCGGCGCAATCCCGCTCAGCAACAAACACCCCCACCTGCGGCACGGGCCCCCCGCTGTGCTTGGCGGTACCGAATAGGGCGGCCGAGGGAATGGGCGGCGACTTCGTCCACTGCGCCTCCGGCTCCCCGCCGTAGTACCACGCGCTCTTGGGCTCGTAGTACCACCTGCGCCGGCGCGTACGGCGAGTGCGGCACGACGTCGTACGGTAAGACATGGACGAGTGCCGTCGTACGAACGGTTGGGACTGGCCGCAGTGCATGCCGCGCGGGGTGGCATGATGTGGCAGAACTCGCGACTGGGTGTTCAGAGCACCCAATCGACAATGCGTATGCGTGTGCAGAGCATTTTGGGCAAGTTAGTGACCGCGCGTGTGGGGGCGGCCCTTCCTTTGGCTCAGGCCTTCAAAAGTGGCTTCAGAGGTGGTCAGGCTCATAACCGCGTGAAGCGGTGTGCTCATCGTAGCCGGGGGCTGCCTGCCCCCCGGTGTGTAGGCGCTCCGTGCTCCATGCTGCCTGCGTGGAGTGCGTGCAGGTACCGCCGATACCCCTCCCCGGCAGCATGTGCCCTCGAGCCGCGAACTCGGGTCCTCAGCATCCCCCAATCCCACCCACGGCTTCCGGAGTTGTTCAGGCCACAGAGCCAGGGGCGCAGCAGAAGCGGGCGTGTTGCAGCGTGAAGAAGCACCCCGGCCCCAAGCGCAGTGCCGCCCCCGTCGTCGTCTCTACTGCGCTGTACGGCCCCTGCGAGCCCAGACCCCGGCCTTTGAGCGCAGCAGCGCACTCCATCTCGCGGTGTTCGGGCCTCGCCCGCCCTGCGTCCCTGCCCGGCGCGTGCCTCAGCCCAGGCAAAGCTTGTGATGCGTCGAGGACTGGGGAAGGCCGGTAGCCCTGGCCGGCTCTTCCACCGCGGTTGTGCGTCCATGCGGCTTCCGCGAGCAGCCCCTGTACACAGCAACAGCAGAACGGGAAGACCGTGACCCCGACTCAAGGCCGCGCGGATCCCCCTGGTCCCCCTCGTCACTTTTACACTCTCACCATGCGCCCCCACCGCCATCCCACGCCATGCCACACCACAAGCAATAGCCAAAGCAAAGCACAAACCGAACCGGTACGGCATGCACGCTTGGCACCATGTTCCCCGATGCACACTGCCTCCAGCCCCCGCCCCCTAGATTCCGCGCAGGGGGATACTAGGCCGCGGTGCCCTGCTGTTGCGTCCGCAACCCAGACCCCCATGCGCCCTGCCTTCCGGGCCGCTCCGGAGAACCCCTCGAGCCTCAGGGTCCGGCCCGGCATCCAAAGCCCCGCCCCCACCCCCACCCCACAGCTATGCGGACGTAAGCCTCCGTTCAGGCCCGTCCCTGGGCCGCCTCTCATGACAGAATCCTCCTACCGTAGCATCCCTCGCCTCGCCTCGCGTGATCAGCGCTCAGGCACGCTCGCGGCAAGCAGCCTTGGGGCCCTGGGCCCCACCCGCGCGAAACCCTCGCATCCTGCTTCGGCCCCCCGCCCCCACAAGGCGCCGCTGTTGCTGCCGTGCGGTCCGCCGCGCCCCCGCCAGGCCAGCGCCGCGGCAAGCCGTCTCGTCGGTTGCGCGGAGCTCCCTCCTGCCGGCGCCGCGTGACCGCAGCACGCCCCTCTGCCCGCCGAGCTCCGGCCGTACGCCGGGCCTCTTCAGCCGGCCCCAATCCCGCCACAGCGAAACCAGCCGCCACGCCTCCGAGGTGAGCGTCCGAGCTCCCTCGACAGGTCCGGTCCGGTCCGGTCTGACCGCTTCGGGCTCGCCAGTCCGGGCCTGTCCGGTCCGGTCCAGCCCAGCCCGCTCCGGCCTGTCCAGTCCGGGTCTGTCCGATCCCCGGCTCAGAGCTCGTTCGCGCGCTCCGCGCCGCCGCGGCTGCCCTCGCCGCTTGGCGGCGGCTCAGTGCCGGCCCTGCACGGCGCCAGGGGGCGGCTGCCCCTGCGGAGGCAGCGCCACCTGCCCCTGCCCCGACTGCGGCTGCTGCTGCAGCTTGGCGTTGCGCGGCAGTCGAGGCGCGCCCTCGATGTCCTCGTACAAGATCTCCAGATCCGCCTTCTGTACGATCTCCCACTGTAAGGCGGCACGACAACGCGACACGCAGCAAGACGTCAGGCGACAGGCTTGGCAGAAGACAGGCGCTGAGCAATGCCCTAGGCCATGACACATACGTGGTCAAGTTCACTGCTGGCTGCAGCTGCGGAGTTGCCTTTAGCTATTCCAAGCTCGCACCGCTTCCTCAGACCGTTGACACGCGCTCCCGTCTTCCGCACCGCCCGGGAACGCCCACCGCACGGCCCTCGCGCCGTACACCGCCGTACGCCGCCGTACACCGCCGCACCTGGTTGATGTCGAAGATGAGGTACGACCCTCGCTCGCCGCGCTGGCTCTTCTGCACGGCCGTGTTGGGCGCGTGCAGCATCCACAGCTTGTAGCGCCGGTGGAACCACCAGCCGCGCACCGACAACTCGTCGGCGGCCAGCAGCTGCGCCTCGTCCCCGGGCATGGAGTAGAACATGTAGAAGAGGGTCTCCTCTTTGAACTTGGACAGGTAGCCGGGCTGGAGGCGGAGGGGCAAACGGGGTGGTTTGGGGCGTGATTTTGGGTTGGTAAGATTTTTACGAACGGGGAGGACAAGGGCTAGGGGAGGGGCGGGGGAGGGGGGGGGGTTCGGGACGGGGGGTGGGGCGGGGGTTTGCAGCGGTTTCGCACGGCCGGCCTTTCCGCCAAACTTGCTGCAGTTCTCAATACGCCTGGGAAGCACATCATACTTTGCTTTGTCGGGATTTACTCTCTTTGTTGCCTACGGCCACTTTGTTTGGGCACACTGAGCGCATCATGCAGACCCGCGCGCAGAAGCGCCGCGCCGACGCGCCCGGCCCGGCCCAGCCCGCCCGCGCGACCGCCCCCGCAGCCTCCATGCCCGACACCATGGCTTCCGTGCTGGAGGTAGCGCGCCGAGCGCGCAAGGAGTGGCCGGACGACGGCCGGCGCTCCTCCAAGCGTTTCGCGGCCACCGAGGGCGGCGCCGCCGACGCTGCGGCTGCGGCGGGGCTCGCGGCTGCCGGCCTGGAGGAGCGTACTATCGCCGGCTACCTGCACTACGTCCCCTTGCCGTGCAACCCCATTCGCGCTAGAAAGCGAACCCCTCAATGTCGTCTCCCAACGCCCCCGCAGACCTTGACACGCGCCCGCTACCGGCAAGCAAGCACATGACCCGCACACACCCCGTCCGCCCGCCTGCCCCCTCCCCTCTTTCCCCTCCTGACGCCCCCTTGTCCAGCCCCCGCCCCGCCCCGCCCCCTCCAGCCCCCACCTGCAACCGCTGCGGCACGAACTTGTAGCAGGAGGGCAGGTCGAAGTCGGGCTCCGCCTTGATGGGCGTGTCGGCCAGGGGGGACACCAGCGTGGAGTGCAGGTCGCCTGGGTGGGAGGGGCCGGAGCGGTGTTGAAGGGCGTTCTCAACGTGAGCAGACGACCATTGCGGGGGGAGCAGGGTGCTCTCTGCCGTTGCCAGGCCACCAGGGTCTGTGGCAGGGCGCGCCTGGGCCCACCGGCTTCCGGGCCCACTGACTTGATCGGATCCACCTGGACAGGCCCCCAAGGGACTGGTTCAAAACCGAATCCAGTACAGCCCAGCCCCAGGTCGCACGTCGCCTCCTCCACTCCCTGAACGTAACTGCCTTCGACGCGCCGGCCATCGACCTATACCAGCCCCTCCACGCCACGCTTCCGCTACCGACACCCGCGAGGCCCGGACTCCCGGCACCCGACCGCGCATGCGCCCCGACCCCGGCTCACCCGTCGCGTTCAGGTTAAGCCCGAGGCCCGTGAGATCCGTCCCCAGCGCCAGCATGGTGAGATCCGGATCCGACATCTTGATTAGCGGCAGCAGGCCCATGAGCCCGAACCGATCCGCCTTGGCCTGCGCCGCCGCCGCCGCGGCGGCGCCAGGGCCGCCCTGCCCGCCGCCGCCCATGTCCCCGCCCATCCCGACCTTGCCCGCCAGCCCCGCCGGCCCCGGGCCCAGCAGCCCTGGCGCCATGCCGCCCCTCTGCTGTTGCTGCAGCCGCAGAAATGCCTCGTACTCAGCGCTCCCGGGCTGCCCAGCCATCTGCTGGAGGTGCTCCGCGCCGAAGCCCGTCCCGGGCCCCCCTCGCCCGGCCGCCTGCTGCTGCGCCGCCGCCGCCGCGGCGGCGGCCGCCGCCATGCCGCCCGCGCCCCCGCCGGGCCCTAGCCCGTCCCGCTGGCTGGATCCAGGCAGCGCCGGGAAATCCTCGTTCTGGATCTGGAAGTCGCCGCCGCCGCCGGCGTTGGCGCCGTGGCCGCCGCCCGCCGCCACCGCCGCCGCCGCCGTACGGAGGCCAAGCTTGGCGAAGGGGTCGTTCGGCCCCATGACGTCACCGCGGCCCTGCCTCGCCGCCGCGTTCGCCAGGAGCGAGGGGAAGTCGGTATTGTCGAAGGACGGCCCATCAGGGTCGCCCCCCACGCCGTGCTGCTGCTGCTGCGCCGCCGCCGCGGCCGCCGCCTGCTGCGCCGCCGCAGACTGCTGCGACTGCTGCAAGCCGCCCTGGAGCCCGCCCACCGGCCCCCCGAGCCCGCCCACGCCGCCGCCACCCGCGCCGAAGTTCCCGCCCAAGCCCAGGTTGCTGAGCGCGTTGAAGGCGTTGGCGGCGCCCGGCATGCCCTGTTGTTGGTGCTGCTGCTGCTGCTGTTGCTGCTGCTTCTGGCGGTTCAGCATGGCCAGGAGCTCGTGCGTGTTGGGGTTGGGGTTGGGCAGCGCGCCGGCGAGGCCTTGCTGCAGAAGCCCGAGCCCCGCGGCCCCCGCGTTCGCCATCTGGAGCCGGTTCTGCAGGTTGGTCCCCTGCAGCCCGCCCAGCCCCGCGGCGGCGGCCGCCGTGAGCTGCGCGTTGAGCCCCAGCCCAGTCAGCCGCTGCGGGTTCTGCAGGGCCGCGGCGAGGGGGTTCTGCGCGCCGTAGCCCTGCAACCCTGCCAGTCCGGCGCCGGCCGCGCCCGCGGCCGCTGCGTTGAGATTGGCCGCGAGGCTGAGGTTGGCTGCCGTGCGGTCCACCCCCGGTTGCCGCATGGCTGCGAGCGGGCCCAGGCCGCCTATCCCCTGCGCACGCACGCCTGCGCCTGCTGCCCCCGCCAGCACGCCGTTGGCGAGCTGCGCGTTCGTGAGCGGCCGCCCCTGAGCCTGGGCGTACTGTCCGAGCTGCGGGTAAGAGGGCGGGAGGTAAGAGGGTGGTCGGTTGGGACAGGAGGGGTGAGGGTTTGGTGGAGCGCGGGAAGGAGCGAGGCAGGGGTCGCAGCAGTGCGCCTGAGCGGATCCGGCCCGGAGCGCCCGCGGATCAACCAACGCGCATTGCCGTCGTGGAACGTCATGCGAGCCAGTACGCAGCAAACGAGCCGGAAGGTCGCGCACCTGCTGCAAATTGGACTGCAGCGTGTTTGCTGCAGAGAACCGGTTCTGCGCCGTCTGCTGTGGCCCTCCTGCCCCCGCCTGCAGGCCAGCGATGCCAGTCCTGCATGCATTCGTGTGGATCAGCGCGCCTGCACTTGCGAGCATGTGCACGCTTGGCAGCACCCAGCTCACCGAACTCCCGGCAGTCCGCCCTGCATCCCTCCTTGAAGTGCACCTTCAAAGGGACATGGAGGATGAACTCATTTGGTCGCAAGTTGAGGCCAAGAAGCGCGGCCAAAGGGGCGCAATGTGGTTTGCGGTCTCACCGAGCGGAAAGCCCGCCGTCTGCCCTTGTTGCCCATATTGTGCGAAGCCTCTGGCCCCGCTAGGGTCCAATCCGCCAGGGTTGAGCATGAGAAGCCTGTGTGCAAAGCGGGGCACCAGACTGTCGTCACGCGAGCTGTTCCCTCCTCGAGAGTCTGTTGCGGTTGGTAATCATGAAGCACGCCAAGCCCACGTCGCCGAGAGACAGCGCCGCTCAGGACCAGGCTGCGAGCTTGGGCGATCGCGTGTCCGTTTGCGGAACCCTCCCTGCGCACCCCCGTGCTCCAGTCGCTGTTGTAACAAGGTTACTGAAGTCTGAAGCGGTCAAAACAACAGCGGTGGGGGAGATGCGTCCCCAGCCGTGCTATCCAGAGCAGGCACGAGTTGATAGCCAAGCTACGTGTTTCATTGGCATGCAATCTATGCGAAGCACAACAGACCCTCACTGCCCAAGCCCGTTGCTCCGGACCAGTGTGCACAATCGCACTTGCAGTACGCTCGTCCAACCTGGTCCAACACACGTATCCCCTGAGTCTCTTCCCCAAGTCTCCGCCCCAATACGCCCCCAAGGCGCATCCTCAAGTCTCTTCCCCAAGTCTCCCCCCCAGTCTCCGCACCCAAGGCGCTTCCCCAAGTCTCTTCCCCCAAGGCGCTTCCCCAGAACTCCCCGCGCAGAACCCCCGGGCCACCGCTCTCTCCATCCCTCCTCCGCGCAGCATTCCTGTGCAGAGCAACATATAGCTTGGCGGCATGTAGGAAGAGGCGCTTGGCGGCTGCACGGGGCATGGGGAACCCTGCCCACACGTCACCCTTCCGCCCCCTCCTCATCCAACCCGTGCACCCTGCTGCCCTCATCCCTGAGCCCTAGTCCTAAGCTTGCCGCCATCCTCAGGAAGCCCCTCCCGACTTTGCCATTTGCTTCCAGCCCATGTAATATGTTGTTGCCAGCGGGGCTGGCACAGGATAGCCTGGCGCTTGCACGGAAAGCTATGGCACCCGCACCCTCCGGCCTCCAAGAAGCGTCAGGACGTGGACGAGGAGGAGGCAGGCGTGGCGGCTGTGCTGTTCAGAGCTCACCCCCTATGCTGTGACGAAGCAGAAGGCGATACCCCCGCTGCAGGAGCCTGGAGGGAAGATCAGATGAGGCGTGACTAAGGTGGTGTATCGAGGAAGGGTCAAGGCGAGAGGCAGGACAGAGGTGGACGTGCGTGTAGAGGCCGGGGAGGCACCAAACGCGCAAAGTGAGGCGAGGCGTTAAGGACAGGTCCCCAGTCCCAGGGTTGAGGCGATGCAGCAGCCAGGCCGGCGCTTTGGGTCGGTAGTTCTGGCGCCGACTGAGTGCTCTTCTGGGTACGGGCCGGGGAGGTCGTAGACCCACAGGGCCGGAGCAAGAGAAGGCGCCGCTAAGGGACACTTGCGGTGCACTACGGTCTGAGCTCGACCAATATATGTGCAGTGCCTTGGTTGAGGACCCGCAGCGAGAACTCCGAGAAGTGTCGAAATAGAAGGCCGAACACAAGATGTGAACACTCATCAGGCGTCGCGTCCACTGGTCCCCTCCATTGTCGCCCCTGCACTCGCAGACGGTCTGCGGTCTGCAGGCATGTAAGAGATGCAGAGACGCTGGGCTATCAGGCAGGGGCTGTGGCATGCGGAAGGGAGTGGAGGCCGCCGGTGGACCTGCCACCCGAGCGAGGATGGCTGGATGATGGCACGGTGTATGCGCCCGCGGACCCCGGCACGGACACCCACAGCGGGCACCTGTGGCTCTCCTCTGCAACGCCATACATCGCGGGGGTGGGGATCCCAGCGAGCCGGGAGAACGTGTCGGGGCTACGACCTCATGCGGCTTACGGGGCTTCGCGAAGATTACTGGGCTTCTTCCATTGCCAAACGTCTTGCCCGACCACTTTGCGTACAACCGGCGACTCAGTCGCTGCTCTCATACTTGCGTGAGGGCCTTCTTCTTCCGAGAGGAACCCCGCCACGATGCATTCGCTCGGCAAGGCGCTGCTGGGCTCGGCCCAGCGCAACCAGCAGAACGTGAGACACCCTATAGCGATCTGAATTCACAATGAGGCGACCCACCTGTCCCAGCGGCGTGCTGATGATGGAATCCGCCGACGCTCGGGATCTGTGCACGCGTGGCCTAGTCGCTCACGCGTCGATCAGCGCGCACCGGGTAACGACAGGGTTCTGTGCTGTGCCTGCAGGCTGTGCTGCTCCAAGCGGTGCGCGCGTACGCCGCCAAGGATGTCCGCTTCGGCATCGAGTGCCGCGACAAGGTGCTGGCCGGCGTGAACAAGCTGGCTGACGCCGTGCAGGTCACCCTGGGCCCCAAGGTGCGCCTCGCGACCGGCGAGATGGCATCGCGCCTTGCTTTCCGGAAGCCCGAAGCGCCGACCCATCCATCAGCCGGGCACGTGTTCGGGGATGCTCTGGACCCATCCAGACTCGCCACCTCCCCACACACCCGCGGCGCCTCTCGCTAGTCGCTTTGTGGGCCTTCACCCAGTTCCTCAGGATATTGCACCTCCCCCAGTCTCCTCTGCACCCTGGGAGCTCGTGGAGCTCAACGGGGCTGCACGTGTTCCTCCTCCTCGAGCAGACCCCGCGACACCCCCCTCCACCTCGCCCTCCCTGCCCTGCCCCCCCCTTACCACTGTACCGCAGGGCCGCAACGTCATGATTGAGCAGACGTACGGCGGCCCGAAGATCACCAAGGACGGTGTGACTGTGGCCAAGGTGGGGCGCTGGGCCCTGAGGACGCTTGGACGCTGGGCCCTGGGGCGAGGGCACGGGGCAGCTGCGCCCGGTGGCGGCTCCGCAGGGCCGTACCTGGCACTTCCGGGGGCGGGTCCTCGTGCTCCTCTGCACTCTTCTGCCTCCCACTCCGTACCCGCTCCGTGCCCGCACGCATCTCAACAGCGGCCCTCTGACCTTACATCCCCCTTCAACCTCCCTGCTCCCCTCTCTCCCCCCAAACAGGCCATCGAGCTGAAGGACAAGTTTGAGAACATCGGCGCCTCGCTGGTGAAGCAGGTGGCCTCGGCCACCAACGACGTGGCGGGAGACGGTGGGGCCTGCAGGGGGGAACGGAGGGGGCTGCCAGCAGGGTACGTGTCGCCGCGTCGTGGCTTGACCGGGAGGAGGGTCTGACGGGCACGAGGGGCTCCAACCGCCACCTTTCAACTCCCAACCGCCAACCGCCAACCAACCAGGCACCACCACTGCCACCGTGCTGACCCGCGCCATCCTGGCCGAGGGCTGCAAGTCCGTGGCTGCGGGCATGAACCCCATGGACCTGCGCCGCGGCATCAACCTGGCGGTTGACCACGTGGTGTCCGTACTCAAGAGCCGCGCCAAGATGATCTCAACCACCGAGGAGATCGCGCAGGTGGGCGGGGGAGCGGGAGTGGGCGGGGAAGTGTGAGGGGGGGGGGGTTCTGATAGAGCCCCCGCTAAGCGAAACGTGAGGTAGCAGGGACTGTGAACGGGAGTACGGTGCATCTTGAGCGGGTCCGCTGGCCGTGCTCCCCGCATCACACGTGTCCCCCTCCCCCTCCCGTTGCAAACACCCATCCTCCTCCTCCCTCCCCCCCAGGTGGGCACCATCTCTGCCAACGGCGAGCGGGAGATCGGTGAGCTCATCGCCCGCGCCATGGAGAAGGTGGGGTGGGTTGGAGATTTGGGGGTGGGGAATGGGGTTGGGGGTGGACGGGAGGGGCGGGGCATGGCTGCCAGCGGTTCAGGCAGGGCAGGGGCAGGGCAGGGGCGGTCCCCCGCGCCATGGAGAAGGTGGGGGGTGGGGAGCGGGGTCGAGAGAGGGGTCGGGGTGGAGAGGTGGGATGGAGGGCGGGGGCGTGAGGAGCAGGAAGGGGCTGGGCGGGGGAAGATGTCCGGCGGGGGCAAGCAGGGCCGGGGTGCGGTCGAGGCGAGCAATGGAACCTCACCCCTCATCTGAACAACCCGTCCCTCTCATCCCTCTCGTCGCGCTCAGGTCGGCAAGGAGGGCGTGATCACTGTCAACGACGGGAAGACCCTGGAGAACGAGCTGGAGGTGGGGGGGGGGGGCGAGAGGGGGTTGCGACGGAGCTGGAGGGGCCGAGAGGGGGTGGGCTGCGAGTCCGGGGGCCGTGGGGGTGGGGGGCGGGACGCTGAGGACCCGAGTTCGCGGCTCGAGGGCACTTGCAGGCGGGGAGAGGTACCGGCGGTATGGGAACGCAGGCAGCATGAAGCACGGAGCAGCGACACACCGGGGGGCAGGCGGCCCCTGGCGACGATGAGCCCACCCCTTCACGCGGTTATGAGCCTGACTACCTCTGAAGTCAATGCGAAGGCCTGAGCCAAAGGAAGGGCCGCCCCCAGTTGACACTGCCAAGGGTGGCTCCCCAAGCTACATCGCGTGCGGCCGCATCCATCCACTTGCCGGCTGGGGCCAGGGGCAAAGCTCCGAGGCCCACGGGAGGAGCGAAGTCCAGTCAGCCATGGCCCGCGCCGCTCCACACAACCACACAACCGCCGCTTTTCGGTTGCATTGGGAAACCACACAACCGCCGCTTTTCGGTTGCATCGGGGCCTGCGCCACCCGCCCTGCCGGCACCGGTCACGCACTCCAGGGGAAGCGCTTGCCTCGCGACATCCGTCATGGCATGTTCTTGGCCGTTCGGGCTTTGCGGTGTAGCCGGCTAGGATGAGCCCACCCCTTCACGCGGTTATGAGACTGACTACCTCTGAAGTCAATCCGAAGGCCTGAGCCGAGCCAGACCCGCACCCTACGAACCTCTCAACCTCCTCGAACACATCAGTCCTCGTCACACAGCAGCAGCCCCCACCACATCCTCTGCATCCCGGCCTCCCCGCCTCCCCGCAATGCCGGCTATAACCTCCCCGCCACACTGCCCGCCACAACAGCCCCACTCCCCCATCCGTCTTTCTATCATCCCACCATCCACCCACCCATCCAACCCCTCTCTACCCCCTCCCTGTCCCCTGTCAGGTGGTGGAGGGCATGAAGTTTGACCGCGGCTACATCTCGCCCTACTTCGTGACCGACCAGAAGACCATGAAGGTGGAGCTGGAGAACCCGCTGGTGCTCATCTGCGAGAAGCGCATCAGCGGGTGAGGGGGCGGGGGGGAAAGCGGAGGAGATGGGGGGGAACGTGTGTGTGTTTCGTGACGCGTGGGGGAGGGTGGTCAGCCAGCGCCTGGCAAAGGCTTGTGGCCCACCCCGACTGCCCCTTTCCTAACTGCGCCCCCCCCCAACCTCCCCCCGTCTCTCCCCCCCAAGCCTGGCCTCCCTGCTCCCGGTGCTGGAGAAGGTGGTGCAGGTGCAGCGGCCGCTGCTGATCATTGCGGAGGACGTCGAGAGCGAGGCGCTGGCCACCCTCATCGTCAACAAGCTGCGCGCGGGGCTCAAGGTGGGGGGGGATGTGTGGAGGTGTCTGGGAGTGAGAGGAAAGAGGAGAGCATGACGGGGCTCGAATGAGTGGAAGGGGAGGGAGAGGGAGAGGGGGCGATGTGGCCTCCTCCAAAAGCGGGCCTGGCTCGGGAGGGCATGCGGCGGTCACAGAGGCGGCCCGTTACGGTAACCCCTCGCTCGACCCCTCCCCCTCCCCCCCCCAGGTGTGCGCCGTCAAGGCCCCCGGCTTCGGCGACAACCGCAAGGCCAACCTGCAGGACATCGCCGTGCTGACGGGCGGAGAGGTGGGAGCACCTGAGAGGGAGGAAGGGGAAGTGGAGGGGTGGGGAGGCAGTAGGGCGAGGAAGGGGAAGGGGAGGGGAGGGGGTCGAGGCCAACCTGCAGGACATCGCCGTGCTGACGGGCGGAGAGGTGGGAGCACCTGAGAGGGAGGAAGGGGAAGTGGAGGGGTGGGGAGGCAGTAGGGCGAGGAAGGGGAAGGGGAGGGGAGGGGGTCGAGGCCAACCTGCAGGACATCGCCGTGCTGACGGGCGGAGAGGTGAGGTGTGGGCGGGAAGTCGACCGCTGGCGACCCCGTGTATGCCCCCACCTGCTCCTGCCCCCACCCGCTGTCCTGCCTCCCTCCCCAAGGGCGATGTCTGCCCCCCCCTCTCACCTGCCCCCCCTACAGGTCATCTCTGAGGAGCTGGGGCACAAGGTGGAGAACGTGGACGTGCGCAACCTGGGGCAGGTGGGGAAACGAGGGGGGAGAATGGGGTAAGGGAGGGGAGGATCCGGGGAAAACGTGCGTGCTTCGCGAGCCGCGTGGGTGGTGGCCAGGGAAACGCGTATGTTCACGAGCCGCGTGGATTGGGGCGTGCTTGGGGTGGGAAGGGATGGCATAGACCTGTGCAGCCCCGGGCCACATGGGGTGCGCAGGAGAGCGGGTGGAGGGGCTGACGGGGCAGTGGCCCGCCCCGACTCGTCGTCTTGCGCCCGTCTGTCCGTCTCGTCATCTTCCCGTCTCCTCGTCTTCCCGCATCCGCAGGCCAAGCGCATCACCGTGACTAAGGATGACACCATCATCCTGCACGGCGCCGGTGCCAAGCAGGCAAGGGGGGGAGGACGCCCGCGGGGGGGGGAGCAGGGGGGGCTGGCAACCGGCTGGAGGCGACCGACCCGGCCCGCACACTGCTCCTGGCTACACAGCCTGTGCAGGGGCCTTGGCCGGAGCGCAGGGCGCACGGTGCAGGGGAGCAGGGGTTGTGCAGTGCACGCGGGCGGGCCCACGTAAGCTCAAGCAGCTCTCAGGAACGAAACTACTCCCCCCCACACCCCATTCACACCCGCAGGACATAGCCGCCCGCTGCGAGATGATTCGCTCCGCCATGGACACCACCACCAGCGACTACGACCGGTGAGGGGGGGCCGGCGGGAGGAGAGGGGAGGAGGGGGAAAGCGTGTGTGTTTCGGCACGCGTGTGGGGGCACGGCACGCTCCGCCATGGACACCACCACCAGCGACTACGACCGGCGAGGGGTACCGCCGCGGCCCGGGGGACAAAAACACCTTTCTCGCCCCCTCCCGTCGTCTTCCTGGGAGCGCCTGGCCAAGCCACTCCAACCGCCCCAAAACACACACGTTCACACACACCCCGCCCGCACGTGTTACCCCCCCCGCCCCCTCCCCTCCCCCCCCCAAAACAGCGAGAAGCTCCAGGAGCGCCTGGCCAAGCTGTCCCCACCCCCACCCTTGCCATCCCACACGCCCCAAAACACACACGTTTCCCGCCCTCACGCCCCCCTCCCTCCCCCTTCACAGCGAGAAGCTCCAGGAGCGCCTGGCCAAGCTGTCTGGCGGCGTGGCGGTGATCAAGATCGGCGGCGCCAGCGAGGTGGAGGTGGGCGAGAAGAAGGACCGCGTGGTGGACGCCCTCAACGCCACCAAGGCCGCCGTGGAGGAGGGCATCGTGCCGGGTGAGGGGGGGGGGGAAGGCAAGAGGGGGGGGGGGGGGGGAAGAGGGAGAGGCACGAGGGGGAGGGGCAGGGGGTGGATGCGACCAAGGCCGCCGTGGAGGAGGGCATCGTGCCGGGTGAGGGGCTGGGAGAGAGGGGGGGGATGTAGAGGCATGAGGGGAAGCATGAGGGCATGACCCCCCCTATCCTCGCCTGGACACCCTGGACCTCTTTCCCCCACCCACCCCCCCTCTAACCCCTCCTACCACCCCCACCCCAACCCCCACAGGCGGCGGCTCCGCGCTGCTGCACGCCTCCAAGACCCTGGACGAGGTCAAGTCCAAGCTGGACAACTTCGACCAGAAGATCGGCGTCACCATCATCCAGAACGCGCTGCGGGTGAGGGAGGGGGAGGGGCTTGGGGGAAGGAGGGGAACGAAGGAGCCCAGTAGGGGTCTCAGGGTCTCTAGGGCCGTGGGCTGAGGCAGGCGCACCGAGTCCCCCGGCGGCTGCTCGCACGACCCCGCACGAAGCATACCCGTGTCCTTGACGCTGACCTTCGCCCTTCGCTGCACCCACCCTCCCCTCCCCCCCCTGTCAGGTGCCCATGAAGACCATTGCCTCCAACGCGGGCGTTGAGGGCGCCGTGATCGTGGGCAAGGTGGGGGGCCGTTGGGGGGGCGGGAGGGAGGGTGTGAGCCGACCTCAATTGCGGCCGAAAGGGGGCAAGTGCAGGGTGTGAGCGTGCGTGTGTGACACGCTCCTCCCCCCTCGAGGACCGCAATGCGCTCTCCGGGTCCCCGGCAACCAACCACCCCCCTCCCCCTCCCTCCCTCTCTCTCCCCCCCCTCCCCCCCCTGTCAGGTGCTGGAGATGGCGGAGCCGTCCATGGGATACAACGCGGCCTCCGGGGAGTTCGTGGACATGGTCAAGGGGGGCATCATCGACCCGCTCAAGGTGGGGGGAACGGGGGGGTGGGAAGGCGGGGTGTGCGTGTATTGACACGCGTGGGGCGAGCGCGGGGTGGAGAGGTGGAGGGGGAGGGAGGAGGGGCCGTACTCTGGCGCCGGCATGCGAGCAGCGAGATGTTATGTACGAGTAGCCGAAGTGTGTGTCCTTGCGTACGGCCGCTGTGCCCCTGAAAGCCTCTACCTGGGAGTTGAGCTCAGCGGCCCGACGCCGCGCGGGCTCGCGAGCCGCGGGTTGTACCGCTGCATCGCATGCAGTGCAACATGCAGGTAGGTGGCATGCTGCACACCACAGTTCGCGCACAATAAACGCGGGTGTCGTACCGTTGGAGTGCTGTGGCCCTACCACGGTCGGCAAACTTAAGCGTCGCGCGAGCGACTCTCCCGGCACACCACAGCGCTCAGCCCCTTACCGAGCTTAGACGCGCTAGTCTCGACACCAAGCCCAAGCAAACACACTTGCACGTGCAACATCGCAAACATGCAGACCGTCCTCGCTCCTCGCGGCTCCTCCGCCCGGCCTCTGCTGGCGCGCATGTCCACCCGCAAGCCTCTCCGCGTGGTTAACACGGCTGCCCCCGCGGTCGTGGTGACGACCAGCAATGCGCCCATGCCCATGCGCCCCTTGCGCGAGCCGTCGCTACTTGGGAGTTGAGCTCAGCGGCCCTCCTTCCCCCCTCCCCCCCCTTGTCAGGTCGTGCGCACGGCCCTGGTGGACGCCGCCTCTTTCCTCCCCCCTCCCCTCACCCCCTACTGACTTGCTCTCCCCCCCCCCTCCCCCCTTCCCGCCCTGTCAGGTCGTGCGCACGGCCCTGGTGGACGCCGCCTCGGTCTCGTCGCTCATCACCACCTCGGAGGCGGTGATCGTGGAGGCGCCGGAGGAGAAGAAGCCCGCGGCCGGCTACCCGCCCGCCCCCGACATGTACTAAGCGGTACGGAGCGTGGCAGTACGGAGTACGGAGCACGGGACGCGCGGTACGGAGCGTGGCAGTGCGGGGCTGCGTAGGGTACGGCACAAGCTGCAGTGCCGGGGCGTGGTTGAGAGCGGGAGAGCAGGGAGGAGGCGCAGGCGGTGAGGCCTGGGCCGCCGTGAAGGAGTGGAGGAGCAATGTGGAGGAGTACGGCGGAGGAGGTGAAGGGTTTCACGTGACGCCTCCCGGTGCGCTCGCTGGGCTGGGGGCGGGATAGTGCGGGGTGGTGGGGTGGGGGGGACTACGGGGCCCTCGGGGGGCCGCAGGCAGGGCTCTGGTCTCGGTCGTGAGCCGGTGCGGGCCGCAGCGGGGTCTCATGGACGGGCGACCGCGGTTGGAGGTTGGTGGTTGGGTTCGGATCCGTGTGCTGCGGTGGAGGCAGAGTTGCTGGTCGCGGATTCCTGAGGATCGGACCGGCAGTTCGAGGTAGCGGTGGAACGAATGGTTGGCAAGGGCGGCGTTCCGGGAGCAACCCTAGGGGCGTCGCACCGCTGACCGAGGCAGGGGCAGGGGCAGGTGCAGGTGCAGGCAGCTAGTAACAATGGGGGTATCCGAGCGAAGCTGGGGGCTGAGACGGAGGCCGGCAAGGCTCGTCCAGAGGAGCCCAAGGCGGCGCAACGCCGTCTGCTTTCCCCGTACAGGGGCTGGAGAGAGGTGTGTGAGGAGCGGACGGAGTCGTGGACGGAGTCGTGTAACGTGTCCAGGCGTGAGCTCAATCCCCCCCACGCGTTTGCCCCCACGCGTTTACACCTTTGCATCCTGTCCCGGTTCCCCACCGCGGTTCTCCCGAGCAGACCAGGACGGCTGTTGGCAGGCGGGGACCCATTGCGCGGGGCAGGGCGAATGCAGGCGCGGAGTGCGCCGGGAATGCCACTGCGGCGGTGACTGCGGTAGGGCTCTGCAGTCTGCACCCCTCTGCACCCCTCTGCTCCGCCAGGGCTGTGCACGCCCTGGTCACCGGCATTGCATGCTGTCCTCTGCACTGCATGACGCCCGGAATGAGGGGATAAGGCCCGTGCCCGTGAACCGAGGCGCAGCGTGCAGGGGTGGAAGATGGAGGTGGGCCGGGCTGCTGATTGAAGGCATGACGCGAAGGGGCAAGAGCGCAGCATGCTGGGAGGACACTGGTTAGCCTGGGCACATGACGAGGCCGGCGCGAGGGAAGCGCATCGCCCCAGGAAGAGGAGAGAGAGAGATGTTGCACTGGCTGATGTAGACTGTAGAGCGCTGCGTGAGGGGGGGGGAACTAGGCAGCCTTAAAGCATTCTGCATAGGGGCGGCAATGCGGATGCAGACATTGCCGCGGTCCAGCCACGCCTGTGCTGCGGGGGCTGGAGAGTGGTGGGCTGGCGGCTCTCCCGCTGCGCAGGCGACACGCGGGGGGAAAGGCGGCGAGACGGCCTTTCAGGGCGCCAAGGCACGGTCCGGCGCCGGGGGGCTCAGGCTTGGGGACTGCCCGGCAAACCGCACGGCGGGGGTGTCGAGCTCGCGTGCGTCGCACTTCCCCGACACCCACGCTTGACTGCGGTATGGTCACACAGGCCCCCGGCAACACTGCAGCCGCGGTCGGCGCTTCGAAGGTCGCCGGCATGCGAGATGTTACGGGTGAATTTTCGGTCGAAGCCCCGTTTCTTCTGCCAAAGCTTATATAGCCGCAATGTTTGTCGTTGCGCACGGCCGCTGCGCCCCCATACGCCTCTCCGCGAACCGTCGCGACGTGGGAGTTGAGCTTAGCGGCCCGACGGCCGCGCGGGCTCGCGAGCCGCGGGTTGTACCGCTGCATCGCATGCAGTGCAACATGCAGGTAGGTGGCATGCAGCACACCACAGTTCGCGCACAACAAACGCGGGTGTCGTACCGTTGGAGTGCTGTGGCCCTACCACGGTCGGCAAACTTAAGCTGCGCGGCAGCGACTCTCCCGGCATACCACAGCGCTCAGCCCCTTACCGAGCTTAGACGCGCTAGTCTCGACACCAAGCCCAAGCAAACACACTTGCACGTGCAACATCGCAAACATGCAGACCGTCCTCGCTCCTCGCGGCTCCTCCGCCCGGCCTCTGCCGGCGCGCATGTCCACCCGCAAGCCTCTGCGCGTGGTTAACTCTGCTGCCCCCGCGGTCGTGGTGACGACCAGCAATGGCAACGGCAACGGTGGGTTGGTTCGAGGCCTCCGATGCCACGCGCTCGCTTGCTCTGAACCCCGAGCTTACGCGATTATCCTTTACCTGATTGCGCAGGCGCTGTGGCGCACCAGGCGCCTGCTCCCGCGCCCGCGCCTGCTCCGGTCCAGGTCGCCGCCCCTGTGCGCGCTGTGTCCGTGCTGACGCCCCCTCAAGTCTACGAGAATGCGGCTAACATCGGTGCCTACAAGGTGCGCTTGTATCCGAGTCGACTTGACGCACTGGGGCTTATATGGTGGCGGATGTTGCCGGCCTTCGCGAAGGCTCGCAGCCGAGTACGGTGTCAGCAGTTGCCTGCATACGTGTGATGTCCAGGGCAACTGGGGTGCTGCTAGCTAGGCTCCAAACGCCTTGCGGTCGCAACCCAACCCGCCGCGTTGGCGTTTTGCGAATGGCGCGAGTCCCTACACTATCCTCTGAAGCTTTGTGCCCGTCTGACCCTCCACAGGGCGCTCTGCCGGTCGCTGCTACCTTCGTGCAAGGCATTCAGGCCGGCGCCTACATCGCCTTCGGTGCCTTCCTCGCCTGCTCCATCGGTGGCACCGTGCCAGGCCTGGCGTCCGCCAACCCCGGCCTTGCCAAGCTGTGAGTCTGCCAGTGCTACACCCGGGCATCCGTCAACCTTAGGCTCCATAGGGTTGCAATGCTTGCTCGCTGAGCGCAGCTCAGCCGGGGCCCGCTTTCTCCCCGCCGACCACACCCCTCCCCATCCGTCTCCCCCCCCGCCACCTGCTCCTGACTCCCCTTGCCCCCCCTCCTGCCCCTCCCCTCCTGCCCCCAGCCTCTTCGCCCTCATCTTCCCCGTCGGCCTAGCCATGGTGACCAACTGCGGCGCCGAGCTGTACACCGGCAACACCATGATGCTGACGGCGGCCGTGATCGAGAAGAAGGCCACCATGGCCCAGCTCTGGAAGAACTGGATCGTGTCGTACGCCGGCAACTTCGTCGGCTCCATCGCGATGGTCTACGCCGTGGTCGCCACCGGCCTGCTCGCCACCAACGCCCTGCCCGTCACCATGGCGACGGCCAAGGCCAACCTGGCCTTCGGCGAGGTGCTGTCCCGCTCCATTCTGTGCAACTGGCTCGTGTGCTGCGCCGTGTGGGCCGCCTCCGCCGCCACGTCCCTGCCCGGCCGCATCCTGGGCCTGTGGCCCCCGATCACCGCCTTCGTGGCCATCGGCCTCGAGCACTCCGTCGCCAACATGTGAGTGCAGCGGTGCTGCCGTGCGGGGCTGGGCTGGGCGCATGATGGGGAAGGGGGTCTTCGTGGTGTGGGAGCGGCAGCTGCAAGATGGGGTTCCTTGGGCTGTCCGCCATCCTAGTTTCCAGCTCAGCCGCGAGCGTGCAGCTGCGGCTGGTGACAGCCTGTCGGCTGCCCTCGTGTGTCGGTGGCCCGCCCTCGAGATTGCAATGCTATCTGCTGCGCCTTCGTCCTGACCCCTCTCCTCCGCCCCTCCCCAACCCCCCAGGTTCGTCATCCCCCTGGGCATGATGCTCGGCGCCAAGGTCACGTGGTCGCAGTTCTTCCTGAACAACCTGCTGCCCGTCACGCTCGGCAACACCATTGCCGGCGTGTTCATGATGGCCATTGCCTACTCCATCTCGTACGGTGCCCTCGGCAAGCCCTTCCGCCCCGCCACCGCATAAGCGGCTCGCGGCCCCGGCCCCGGCCCGCGGCCCCGGCCCGCGCACGCGGGTTCCCCTCGTGGACTGCATGCGGCGACTTCCCATTTTACGCGCTCCGCGCGCCATGACATGATGGCCGCGGGGTGTGGAGCTGGAGCGCGCTCGCGGCAGCCTGAGAGGAGCCTTGCTGGCTTGTGAGACATGTGGCGATGCCGACTGACCGCCGGCCCCACCACCGCCGCCTGAGCTTTTGTCGACGAGCGCTGCGGTGGGCGGTAGGGCCGGCGCGCAGGCGGCTACCGGCAGGATGCGTCTGCGATAAGGAGTGGGCATCACTCCGTTGTAGCTTTTGAGTTTGTGTATGATTGTGGCCCTGCCAGTCCCCTGACTAGGGGGACCCCGGTGGTGGAATCCCTGAACCCTGTTTTGCTTGGGGCTGCTCGCGGCCAACTGACTGGTTGATACGTGCCTAAAACTGTGGGAGTGGAGGACAGACCAGAGCACATACCGCATGCCCTGCGTTGGCCTGGACCGTTTGCTTGCGCTGAGCTGCATTGAATCGACTGGGCTTAGCAGGGTAGACGTGGTTAGACGAGAAGAGTGGCACGGGCGCGGCCCTCTGATTTGACCTGTAGCTGAGTAGAGTGAAAGTCAAGGGAGGCCACCTGCCCCCAGAGCTGGCAAGAAAATTTTTGAGCAAGCGCAAGTGTTCAATGCAACATAAGAGCCGTTGAGAGGAGAGAGAGTAAACGCGCGCGTAACTACGCGGCTGAATCGGCTGTGAGGGCCGCCATTAGGCAGGCTTGTAAGGAGATCATCTCGATTACATGATGTGCCTGTGTCTTGCTCGGCCTCGCTGCCCCCCTGGCCTTGGTTTTCCCCACGGCCTCGGTCCCCCTGTCAGCAAGCATAATCATTCATCGTCCAGGCTCCAGCCTCTACGCCCACACCCCACAGTAGCACAAGGATGCAGACATGTGTCGAGATCTTCGGCACTTGTGGCCTTCCTGCCAAACCAACTGGGCGGGCGCTGAGTGCCGCAGCACCTCCGCTGGTAGCCAACGCGGGCTGGCGGTGCACACCCTCCGGTGCTTTCTCTTATTTGGGGGCCGGGGCGCTAGGGGGCGTGGCGAGGCGTGGCGGCGGCTTGAACGTCTGTCCACCCTCGACCCCTGGCCATCGGCCGTGGGCCTCAAGGGCGGCGCCGCCTCCTGGCAACCCTGGCTGGCTGGTGCGTAGTGCTGTGGGCAGCCGGGCAGGGGTAGAGCCTGGCACGGGAAGGAAGGGTTCGTCCTGGGTGCTCGCGAGGACGCAGAGCCCTCGGTGGGCTGCACGTCCGAGCGTTCAAGGGGGGACATTACTTCGATGGGAGGGGGGCCAGGGCCCAGCGAGGCCCTGCACGGCCGCGTTGCCGCGTTGGATAAGCCAAATTTTAGCACCCCCGGCTGCACCTTGACGCGCCTCTCCGTTCAGCGTCTCTTGTGGCGGTGAGGTGTTAGGGTAGCAGCAGATTCAGCCCGTCGTGGGCTGGACCCCGCGCGCACCCCTGCTCAGCCGTCCTTCACCCCTCCGTAATCCCCCCCTTACCCGCAAAATTTGACGCGCCTGCGACCGGCCCCTGTGAGCATGGCCTGACGCGTTGTGGCGCCTGTTCAAAAGGAGAGCCTGGGAGAGCGGACCGAGGCGACTTCAGTCGCGACCGTTCGTAACCGGCGCGCTGCGCCGCTCAAGCCCAAGTAACCCCCGCGAGCTCCCAAAATGACAGTGAAAATGCAAACACTTGCTCAGAGCCAGCCAACGAGCCAGCGACTGACAGCCGGACGGGCAAAACTCCTCATCGCGATGAGGCCGAGCCAGGCCATTTTGGCGCAGGGCGCCCTGACTGTAACTGCATACACTTCAGTCACAATGAGCGAAGAACACGAGCTCCTGCCAGGACGGCTAAGCAAGCGGGCGGCGCGGGCTGTGCGCCCATCGCTGTCCTACTTCAAGGCGAGCTCACGCCCACCCGGGGCTCAGCGTGATGCAGGATAACCATCCTGTGATTTATCGTCTGCCGGTCTTAGCTGGTGCCGTCGCGGGGCCCCACTTCGCAGCATCCCGCGCCCTCCCACGCCCTCCCATCCTTGCACACGAACGCCAAGCCGACGTCCCCCTCCCTCCTTCTCCCCCCTCGACCCTCTCCCCCCCTCTTTCCTCTCACGTCAGGCCTTCCTGGACGCTCAGAAGCGGCAGTGGTCGCCCGAGGACCCCGAGGGCAACATCATCCTCTCGGTGGCGGAGAACCGCCTCACGAGCGATCTGGTGCAGGTGGGTAGGGGGGATGGGGGTGGGGGGTGCGGGGCAGGCGGGGTTTTAAGCCAAGCGCTATGCAGCGCAGAGCACGATGTCACGCTTGGCTCCAGGCCCCCAGTCACCTCGCGGCCGTGGCGGCCGTGGGGCGGGGTGGGGCGGGGTGCAGTGCAGGCGGGGTTTGAAAGCAAGGTGAGCGGGGGTGCTGGTGGGGAAGGGGGGAAGGGGCAGGGCTGCGTCAAAGGGGGAAAAGAGGAAGCGATGACAGGCGATCAGGTGGGAAGGCGGAGGGAGGACAAGCGTGATATGCAATGCGGGCATGCGGTGTAAAGCGGGGGAAAGCGGGGGAAAGGGACGCCTTGCCGCGGACTGGGTTTGGGGGGAGCGGCCTAGGTCTAGCGGGTAGACGGTGCGGGGTGAGCCCTCCGCTAGTGATCTGTAGGGGGCCCTGGGGGGGCATGGGGAATGGGGCGGCGCTCGGGGGGTGCGCTGCGGGTGCGGCCGTGCCGTGCGGGGGCGTGGGGGGGCAGGAGCCACCGCCTGGGGCTGCGGCCAGCGCACCAGCGACCCGTGTCGTCCCCGATGGGGGCAGACGGTTGGCGGTTGGCGGTTGGTGGTTGGGAGCCCTCCCTGGGGCAGGGGAACAGGCAGGCAGGGCAGGAAAAGGGGGTGCCGGGAAGGGGGCCTCGGGGCCGTGGAGCCGCGGCATCGCCTCCCTCACCCCCCCCTGAGCCCCTGGCCCTGGCCCTATGTGCACCTGTGCCCCACCCCGTCGGGACTCGGGAGCCGTCGGCTGCCCTGGCCCAGAGGCTTCCAAGGGCCAGCGCACACCCTCCCCCCGGGCCCCGTCCCCGCCTCGGCGGCATCGTATGCACCCTCACCGGCGCTCCCCTATTGGCGAGCGACGCACTCCCGCTCTGCTTGACACCCCCCCTCCCCCCTCTCCCCTCCCCCCCCCTCAGGAGCGCCTGAGCGCCAGCGCCGCGGACTTCCCTCAGGATGCGCTGTGCTACCAGGTGGGGGGGGGGGGGTTGGGGGTTAGCGGTTGGGGTGGTTGGGGGTTGGTCACAGGCTGCCCAAAACTCGACTTGAAACTGCCCTCACCCTACCCTTCCCCTCCCCCCCCCCCAGAACATGCGGGGCATCACGGAGCTGCGGTCGGCCCTGGCCCGCCTGCTGGAGGCCACCTTCATGAAGGCAGGGGGGGAGGGGGGGGGGAGAGCGTGTGTGTGTATGGGGGGCGGCCCTGGCCCGCCTGCTGGAGGCCACCTTCATGAAGGCAGGGGGGGAGGGGGGGGGAGGGGGGGGGAGAGCGTGTGTGTGTATGGGGGGCGGGCCCTGGCCCGCCTGCTGGAGGCCACCTTCATGAAGGGGGGAGGGGGGGGGGGGAGGGGGGGGGAGAGCGTGTGTGTGTACGGGGGGCGGCCCTGGCCCGCCTGCTGGAGGCCACCTTCATGAAGGCAGGGGGGGGAGGGGGGGGGAGGGGGGGGGGGGAGAGCGTGTGTGTGTATGGGGGGCGGCCCTGGCCCGCCTGCTGGAGGCCACCTTCATGAAGGCAGGGGGGGAGGGGGGGGGGAGGGGGGGGGGGGAGCGTCTGTGTGTATGGGGCCCGGCCCTGGCCCGCCTGCTGGAGGCCACCTTCATGAAGGCAGGGGGGAGGGGGGGGGGAGGGGGGGGGGAGAGCGTGTGTGTGTATGGGGGGCGGCCCTGGCCCGCCTGCTGGAGGCCACCTTCATGAAGGGGGGAGGGGGGGGGGGAGGGGGGGGAGAGCGTGTGTGTGTACGGGGGGCGGCCCTGGCCCGCCTGCTGGAGGCCACCTTCATGAAGGGGGGGGGGGGGGGGGGGGGGGGGGGGGGAGAGCGTGTGTGTGTATGGGGGGCGGCCCTGGCCCGCCTGCTGGAGGCCACCTTCATGAAGGCAGGGGGGGAGGGGGGGGGAGGGGGGGGGGGAGCGTCTGTGTGTATGGGGCCCGGCCCTGGCCCGCCTTGCTGGAGGCCACCTTCATGAAGGCAGGGGGGAGGGGGGGGGGGGGGAGGGGGGGGGAGAGCGTGTGTGGTGTATGGGGGGCGGCCCTGGCCCGCCTGCTGGAGGCCACCTTCATGAAGGGGGGAGGGGGGGGAGGGGGGGTGATTTTCTGACAAACTGGAGCGCGGAAGGAGAGTAGGAGCGGCAGCCAGCGAGCCCGATGCGCACCGATGTCCAGAGCGAAAGGTCCGACCTCCGAGTGGCGACTGGAGCGTGTAGGCAGCTGCGCTGAAAGTGGCGTAGTCAGGGGGGGGGGGGGAAGGGGGGGAGGGAGCCAGATACCGTTGCGTCAGAATCCCCTGGGGTTCCTCGCCACCCTTCATCGCCGGTCCCATCCCCTTTACCTCACCCACTCTCCCCCCTCCCTCCCCCTCCCCTCCCCCCCTGTCAGGGCATCCCCGTGGACCCCGAGCACCTGGCGGTCAGTGCGGGGGCGGGGGCGGTGCTGGACAACGTTTTCCATTGCATTGCCGGCCCGGGTGAGGGGGTGGGGGGAGGGGGGAGGGGGAGAGGGGGAGAGGGGAGGGGAAAGGGGGGAGCAAGACACTCCGTAGGAGCACGGGCTTTGGACGGGGACCAGGGAGGACCATGGGGCTTGGAGCCAAACTCTTGGGGCTGGAGAGTGCGTGTAACCCCTGGCGCCCCTGCAACATGTGCCTCCCCTCCGTCTCCCTCCGCCCATGCACCTCTGTCTGTCCACCTTGAGACTCCCCCGCCGCCCTTTGATCACGTCTCTCTGGGCCCCCTCTTCTGCCCCCTTTTTCCCCCCCCCCCTCCCGCCCGCTCCCCAAAGGCGATGCCGTGCTCATCCCCGCCCCCTACTACCCGGCCTTCGACAACGACCTGGAGGTCAAGGCCGCCGTACAGGTAGTTGGCGGTTAGGGTGGTTGGCGGTTAGGAAGACATTGGTCGTCAAGGCCGCGCAATCCTCCCTCACCTCTTGTTTCCCTGGACTTAACCCCGCCGACTTGCCCCCTTGCTCCCTCTGTTGCCCCCCCTCCCCCCCTCCCCTCTCCCCCCCAAAGCCCGTGCCCTTCTGGCTTGATGAGGACCGGCCCATCGGCCCCCAGCTGGACGCCGCCGCGGAAACCGCCGCCAACTACCAACTGTCAACCGCCGCAACCGCCAACGTTAGCGCCAACGGCAACGGCCACGCCGCAGCCGCCGACGGCGCGCCCCCCCGGCGGCGGCGCGTGTGCGGCCTGCTGATCGCGACGCCCAACAATCCGCTGGGAATCGTGTACAAACGGGAGACGGTTCTGGGGATGCTGAGGTGGTGCCTGAGTCATGAGGTGCACCTGATCAGGTGGGGGGTTTGGGGGTTGGGGGTGGGGGGGGGGGGGGGGGGGGGGGGGGGGGGGGGGGGGGGGGGGGGGGTGGAGTGGGGGTGAGTGCTTCCCCCCTCTCCCGCACTCCCCCTCTTCAGTAGCGCCGGGGGTGCAGGCGGGCAAACGTCCCAACGTGGGTGCATTGCCTTCCCCCCGCCGCGGGTGCACGCCTGCCGGTACCCGTAATCCCCCCCCTTCCCCCCCTCCTCTCCCCTCCCCCCACCCCCCCAGCGATGAGATCTACGGCAACTCGGTGTGGGGCGAGGCCGCCCCCCCCTTCGTGTCCACCGAGGTCCTGGCGCGGCAGGAGGCGGCGGGTGAGCGGTGTGCGCGAAGGGCTGCGCGTGTGAGCCTGGGAGTAGGGTTGTGAGGCTGTGGACTTTCGTCCGCGGGGTTGACACGCCCGCAGTCCGCTCCCAAACCCCAGACTCCCCCTCTTCGCTTCCACCCCCTCCAACCCGCCTGTCCCCCGCCGTGGGCAGTCCAGACCCTAGGCACGAACCCATTTCCCCCCTCCCGAACCCCCCTCCCCCCCCCAGCCCTCCCCCACGCCGACCGCCTCACCGACCTCCTCCACGTGGTGTGGGGCCTGTCCAAGGACTTCTGCGGCTCGGGGCTGCGGGTGGGCTGCCTGCACACGCGGAACACGCAGCTGCTGACGGTGAGGTGGGGAGGGAGGGGAGGGAGGGAGGGAGGGAGGTAGAGGGCAGGGGGGGGCCTGGGGAAAGGGAGGGGAAAGGGGGGCCGGGGGAAAGGGACGGGGGGGGGGGGGTGGCTGCACACGCGCAACAAACAGCTGCTGACGGTGAGGGGGCGGGGTGTCCCCCAGGATGTGCTGAGGAGGGGGGGGAAGAGGATGGGCGCGTGTCGCGGGGGGGCAGGGGCAGGCAGGGGCCCGAGGTCCCTGCCACCGGTTGGTTTGACGGGGGCTTGGTGGGGCGCCTGGGAGGGAGTAGGAGGAGAGACCTCACCTCTCTACTCCCCGCCCCTCCCCCTCCCCCTCCCCCCTCCCCCCTCGCCCCCCGCAGGCCTTCGACAACCTAGGGTACTTCTGCGCCGTGCCCAACACGCTGCAGGTGCGCACGGCAGCCGATGCGCTTACTAACGCACCCGCTTAGCAACGTGGCCGCTTAGTAAGCCGCCTGAGTGGGCCGGCGCCGGGGCAACGTTGTCCGTGGGCGGTGCCGGGACAATGCTGGGTGCCCCAGCGCCACCCCGGGCCTCCCCGCCCCTCCTGCGCCGCTCTCACCTCCCTCTACCCCCCCCCTTGCCCCCCTTGCCTCGCCCCCCTGACTCCAGTGGTCCCTGGCCCGGGCCCTGTCCGATGAGGCCTGGGTGGCGTCCTTCATTGCAGAGAACACGAGGCGCATGCGGGCGGCGTACGCAGGGTTGGAGGGTGAGGGGGGAGGGAGGGGGGTGGGGGTGGGGGAGGGGGGTAAGGAAGAGGGGGGAGGGGAGGGGGAAGGGGGGAGAACACGAGGCGCATGCGGGCGGCGTACGCGGGGCTGGAGGGGGAGGGGGGGCTTGCGGGGGACAGGCCGGGTGAGGGGGGGGGGGGGCAGGGAGGAAGAGGGGGCGGAGGGGGGGGGGGGGAGAGGGTGTTAAAATCTGAGAGCGGGAGAGCCTCTTGACGCCTGCGCCAGGAAAGCTTAGCTTGCGATGGTACAGTCCACCGAGAAGACCAGAATAGCTCCACGCTGTGGCGAAGTGTCGTCCACCCGAAGGCTGAGGCTGGAAAGTGGCGTTGACAGCGGCGGCTGGGCGCTACCCTAAGCACTAATTAGTTACAGGTAACAGACCGGTTTTCGCGCAGCCATGTCCCATCCCATCCCGAACGCACCTATTGAGAAGCGAGGACCCACCATGGCGACACGACGGCAGGGGCAGTCAAGGGAGGGAGGGGAGGGAGGGGAGGGAGGGGAGGGAAAGGCATGCAGGAACGGATTGGGTGGCGTGCGATGGCGTGCTTGCGATCGCGCAGTTGGGTCGACCAGCAGGCAGGGGCAAAAGAGAAGAAGGGGGGAGGGGGAAGGGGGACGCGGGACGGGGGGAGGGGGGGAGGACACGAGGCGCATGCGGGCGGCGTACGCGGGCCCAGAGGGTGATCTTGTTGGGGGCATGGGGGGTGGGGCCAGGGGGGGGGGGGGAAAGGATGTGAAGAGGGTTGGGGCAAGGGGCAAGAGGCGGTCGGGGGCCTCTTGCAGCGTCATCTCATGACTCCCTGCCCACCCTGGCTGCTGTCGCACGGATGGGTCTATTAACATCATGCTTCAACGGCGGAGGGAAAAGCGGGGCAGTCAGCGTCTTGCCAAAGCAGCTGGAATTAATGCTGCGCGACGCTGTCATTCGCAACAAGAGAAGGAAGAGCTTTGAGGTCACCAAGAAGAGGTGAAGCGGGCACCGGGCGAAGGGGCTAGGTCACTTCTGCAAGGCGAACATGGCGGCATGCGTTCAGCCGCGTTGTACCGGCAGGCACTGAATACGCAGCCAAATGTGCGCTATAGCCAGCATGAAGCTTGATGACAACGCTGGGCGCACCAGCAGCATCGGCGCTGGGCCCTCAAGAAACGGTCGCTTCGGCTAGGGAGGAAGAGGGGGCAGAGGGGGGGCTAGGGAGGAAGGGGGGGAGGGGAGGATTGAGGGGGAAGGAGGGAGAAAGGCCCAGAGGGTGATCTTATTGGGGGCATGGGGGGTGGGGCCAGGGGGGTAGAAAGGTTGTGAAGAGGGTTGGGGCAAGGGGCAAGAGGAGGTCGGGGGCCTCTTGCAGCGTCATCTCATGACTCCCTGCCCACCTGTTCACGCTGCCCACCCCCACCCACCCACCCTCCCACCCACCCACCCATACCTCCTCCAGCCGCGCTGGTGTCTGCGGGCATTCCCCACGTCAAGGCGGACAGCGCCATGTTCTGCTGGATCGACCTGAGGTGGGGGGGGGGAGGCAAGAGGGGGGAGGAGGCAAGGGGAGAGGAGGCAAGGGGGGGGTAGGAGGCAAGGGGGGAGGAGGCAAGGGGGGGAGGGAAGGGAGGGGGCAGGGGGTAAGGGGGGACAGGGCCGTTTCCGACAAGCGCCCCCGTACCCTGGCGCTCCACTTCCCCCACACCCCTCCCCTCCCCCTCCTGTCCCCCCCCCCCCTTTCAGGCACTGGCTGACCGAGCCCACGTGGGAGGGCGAGGCGGCCCTGTGGGAGCGCATGTGCAAGGAGGCCCACGTGCTGCTGACGCCGGGTGGGAGCTGAGAGGGGGAGGGCGAAGGGGCGGAGGGAGGAAGGCAAAGGAGGAGAAGGAGGGGCAAGGCGAGGCGTGCGTGCTGTTCACGCTGGGTGGGTGCTGCGGGTGGGGGGGGGCGAGGGGGGGCGAGGGGCCAGGTCGCCGAGATGGGGTGGGTTTTGACCGGGACCCACCTCACGCCGACCTCACCTCGAGGTCCTCGACCACACGCCCCTTGCCACCCCCCACCCCAGGTCCCCACCCCCAAACCACCTCCCTGCCTCTCATACTCCCCCCCTCTCACCCCCCCCCCCCAGGCCAGCAGTGCCACGGCCCCTTACCCCTCCCTGCCTCCCTCCCTCCTTCCCTGGACCTCCCTCCCTCTTGCCTCTCGACCCCCTCCTCAGTAACAAACACACACCCCCCGCCCTCCCACCCACCCCCCCAGGCCAGCAGTGCCACGGCCCCTTACCCCTCCCTGCCTCCCTCCCTCCTTCCCTGGACCTCCCTCCCTCTTGCCTCTCGACCCCCTCCTCAGTAACAAACACCCCCCCCCCCGCCCTCTCACGCTCCCCCCCCAGGCCAGCAGTGCCACGGCCCCTTACCCCTCGCAACCGGACCCCCTAATCAACCATCTCCCTGGGCCCCCCTCCCTCTTGCCTCTCAACCCCCCTCGTGCCCCCCCTCCCACGCCCCCCCCCCAGGCCAGCAGTGCCACGGCCCCGAGCCGGGCTTCTTCCGCGTGTGCTGGGCCTGGGTGCCGGCCCCCGCACTGCCGGTCGCCGTAGGCCGCCTGGCGGAGCGGTTCGGGGAGGGGAAGGGGAAGGGCAAGGGGGAGGGGCCGGAGGAGGAGCAGGGGTAGGGATGGGGGCAAGGGGTAGGGGATAGGGGTGGAGGCAGCGCGAGGGGAGGGAGGGGCGGTGGAAGCTCCTGAGACTCGGCGGGCGGCGGTGATGGGTATCAGGGGGAGGCGGGCATAGCCCCCGCGTAGCACACAAGCAACGGGGCTTTCTAGCACTACACGGAGCGGTACGCGCAGACGATGTAGTCGGGGATGCAGCTGAGAGCGGCTAGCAGACATGGGCATGCTATTGGAAGCCTACTTTCCTGAGCCACTCATGGTGTCGAGGTCCCCGGCGGAGTGCGTGCAAATGGCCGCGGTCCCGATGCCAGAAGAGCAATTCACCTGGAGGTAGTGAAGAAGAAGCTGTGTGAGCCGTAGTAGCACTTGCAGTAAGCTGTAATGCGGTGTATGTGCTATGCCGGGGGAAAGAATCAGTGCCAACAGAGGGGTGTGTGTAGGGCTGGCGGCTGTACGGCAGAGGGAAGCTCATCCCACCCGGACCCATCCCCGCGTGCAGCTATCTAGCTCGACACCAGGCGGCAAACGGAGAGGGTAGTTTTGGGAGTTGGGCACCACAGCCCGGAGCCAAGAAACGGCCAGCCAACCGCACCCACACGACGGACCCAACCCAACCCAATCAGAGTGCTGGCAGGGCGGCTGTCCGTAGACCGTTGTCAAGACGTGCTGACGCACCGGCTGCACGCACCGGCTGCACGCACCGCATGCACGCATCCGCGGCTGGCTGCGCACGGGGCTGCGTGGCTGGGGCAAGGCTGGGGAGGGGCTGAGTGCAAGTGAGGAGGGGCAAAGGCTGGGAGGGAGCAAGTGCACGTGCAGCTGCGGGCCCAAGAGTTTTGCTATGGAGTGGTGTCGCGACAGGGTCGGCTGACAGGCGAACAGGGCAAGCAGGGGGCCAGGAAGGGCTGGGTGGCGCAGCGCAGGATCGCCAGGGGTCGCAAACGGGCTGGGCGTGGGCACGGGGGCCGCAACGCCGGCTTACTGGGGTAACGTTCATCTGCGCTGGCGAGCTGTTCGGTGGCGGCGAGGGAAGGGTGAAAACATTGAGCGCGGGAGACCCCATACCGGGGCCGGGGGACACGGGAGAAGCAGGGTGGTGGCAGGGTGGAGGCAGGATGGTGCACGGCTGGATGACGTTGGGCCGGGCTCCTATGGAGCTCCCCAGTGACAGGCCGCCGAGGGTGCAGCCGCCGCGCAGTATCCCTTCCCCGGCCGCCGACGAGAAGAAACCCAGCGGGGCAGACGGCGAGGAGCAACCGCCGCCCCTGGAGGCTGCAACCGCCAGCCCGCCCGGCGCACGAGTCCCCCTGCTCCCTGACATCGGCCCGGCCACGCAACCCCACGTAGCCTGTGGCCTGGCCGTCCGACTGCTGCAGGTCCGCCCCGCTCGCGCGATGACCGCGATGTCGTGTGACGGTGAAGGTGAGCGGGGCAGCTCCTGCATGCGAGCCGGGGGGCAGGGCGGCCTCGCGGCCCTATGTGAGTATTACGCGCGCGGATATGGCGTGCAATGGGGTTTGCCCTGAGGTTTGCCCTGTTTGCCCTGGGTATCAGGGGGGTGGGCAGGGCGCTAGGCGAGAAGGGAAGGGAGGGACGGCAGCGAGAGAGGGTGCGGACGGGAATGGGGCCGGTGGACGCGAAAGCGGAGGCGGCGGGGGGGGATGGGAAGGGCATCGAAGCGGCCTTGGGGGAATGAGAAACAGGGATGAGGTTGCGCGAAAAGCAGGGCTGACAGAGTGCAATCCCGGGGGGGGGGGGGGGAGCGAGCGTGCGAAGAGCGGATGGGCGCCATGCGGATGATGCAAGGGAGCCGAACCCGTCTGGGCATGACGCCAAGGATGCAAGTGACGAGGGCGCGCTCGGCTCCAGGCCCCCACGCAGCACGCTGACTCGCGTGTTACAGACACGGTCTCGGATCTTGGGCGGATGGGACATGGTGAGAGACGAGAGGAGGCGGCTTCATGGCTAGGGCTTGGGCTCAGGTGGTGCTGCTGATCTGCTCGGGGCGGCGTTCGGCGGTGGGCCTGTGGCCATCGACGGACATTGACGCGGGCGGTGGGGCGCGGGGGCGAGGCGGCGCCCAGCGGCCCAGATGGCTGTCGGTGCGACCGGCAGAGGCGGAAGCGAAGGGGCAAGCGGCAGTGTGCACGGGCAAGGGTGTGGTGGCACGTGGCAGCCTGAGCCTTAGCAGGGAGCGGGCAGGAGAGTCGCTTGCGTCGCGCCCGCCGTGCTAGAGCAACTGTGCTGGTGTGGAGCGCAGTGCTGGAAGGCCGTGGAAGCCTGGAGGGTAGTCCAAGGCAGGGGTGGCAGCGGTCAGGGGGCAGCGGTCGCTGGTGGCAGTGGTCGGGGGCGCGTGTGAGCGAAGGGCGCTGCGCTTGAGGAGCTCGAGGGGCTGCGCGGGCCCCTCTCTCTTGAAACGTAATAGCGGGTGATGCAGCCGCGGCCTCCTTGAACCCGGATGCCAGCGCGCCGCCTGCTGCATGCGCATGTGGTCGGCATGTCCGTCGGGCAGCGCGCGCGGAAACAAAGGTGCGGCTCGTCCGGCTTGTCAGGGCGCCTCACACCTACCGGGAACTTTGTTGGTGGCCTTTGCCGCCACGACCAGGGCTACCATCAGGGCTGCCGAACCCTCAGGTGCGAAACGCAGTACGGGTATCACGCATCGGGCAGAGACGCGACGCGCTTGTACCTTGGCAAATTCACTCTAGGAGACGGCTTTACCAGGTGTCCGTGACCAGCGATATCCCGTCATCTTGTTGCCAAGGGCTTTGGCGTCCTGACCCCGCCCACCTGCTTTTTACGCATTTGCATAGAGGCCACCCACTGCTAAATCGAGTGCCTAGAAGCTAATCCTTGGAAGAGGAGAAACAGCAGAGCCGCTGCAAGAGAGCGGAAGGTCAATTCCTGCACAGCCTCTAGAAGCGCCCCAGTGGCTAGTTTCCAATCACCACCACGCGAGCTTTGCCTCAATTTGAGTAGATAGGCACGGACCAGGAACAGCATCCGCAAAAAGTCGTCCCTGGAACATCCCTCAACTTACACGAAGAACCGTGGGAGCTCGCAACTTGGAGCTCTTTTCCTGATTTAGTGCTCTGGATTGCTTGCTCGACAGGCGGCCCTGAAAGATGGGCTGTCTGAGCTCACGTCCATCGCAAGTGGACGAGGACAGCCCCCTGAGCGCCGCGCTGGAGACGGCGCTTGTAAACGCCATTATGACCACGAAGCGGCGAAAAAGCTTCAAGGTCAAGAAGTCAAGGTGCGTCGACGGAGGCCGTGGGACGGCTGCGGGTTAGGAAGCGGGGCGGGCACGTGCTTTCACGCCCGCCCGCTTGTCGGCGGGTGCACCCGAGGTTCGGCCGCTGGGGCCTTCTGAAGGCCACGCCACACCACATCTCGGGGCACGAATCCCCAAGAGCTGGCAGGCTCGCCGCGCGGGAGGGCCTAGCAGAGGTCTGCGAAGGAAGGGCCGACCGTATGCCGGGGTGCGGATGGCACGCAAAGGCCGGAGGCCGCTAGCCACACGAAGCACGGGCGGCGGAACCCGGACCCCAAACTGCTGTCTGGCTGGCGGGCGTGCCTCTTGGAGTCAGGCGGGGGTGGGGTGCAGGATCACAGGGCCGTTGGCAAGGGCCGGTGGCCGGGTCACGTGGCGTGGGACGCGGCCCGCTGTGGCTCATGTCGGGCGGTGGGGTCAGGGCGTGTCGGGCCGGGTCCGGTTGGGGGCTCAGGTCCAGCACCCGGGCCCCTGTGGTGACGGGAACGCCGGAGCAACAAGAGGGCCGTAGCGCGTAGGTAGCACTGGGGAGGGCAGTGGCGGGAGGACTTGCCGTCGCTGCAAGGACCTGCCCCTGCCCTGCCCCTGACCTCCCCGCGCTTCTGTACATTACCCTCCTCACGGCCGCACGCCGGCTCAGGATCCCTTCCCCTCATCAGCTTACCTTCCGTGCTTCCACTCATGCTGGACGCCCCCCTTCCTCGCCCCCCCCTACTCAGCAACCTTCCTCACATCCCCCTCCCCTCCCCCCTCCCCCCCCTTGCCTCCCCCCCCCAGCTTCAACAACCTCATGCTCCAGATGCCCCGCCTGGTGGCCCCATGACTCATCCCCCCTCCTCCCCTCCCCCCTCCACCCCCCTTGCCTCCCCCCCCCAGCTTCAACAACCTCATGCTCCAGATGCCCCGCCTGGTGGCGGGGTTCAGGGCCGTTCGGGAGGCGCACGCGACCGCCACGGGGGGGCAGGGCAAGGTGCGTGCTGGTGGGGTGGAGGGGGGGTGGAGGGGGGGGGGCAGGGCAAGGTGCGTGGGCTTGGGAGTGCCCGGCGACACAGTCCGTGTGCTTGGGAGTACCCGGGGGAAAAGGAAGAGGAAGGAGGGGCCCGGCGGGCGGCGTTGACAACGGGAGCCGGGTGCTTCCAGGTCCGGTCGCATGAGGGTTCTGAGTTAGGGCTTGGGGCTGGCCGAGGCGAGGGCTGTGGCAGCGGGAGGCGGGGACCTGTGGGGGCCGTAGTTGAAGCCTGGGCGATTTCGGGAAGGACTGGCCGCCGGTCCGCCCACCCACCACTACCCCCGAGCTGGAGCCGGGCCGGGACCCAGGCCGACAGCTCGCCACCACCACCTCCCTTCCCCTGCCCCTCCCCCCCCCTGCCCCCGACCCAGATCACGTGGGGCGCCTTCCGTACGACGGTTGGCGAGTCCATGGGCCTCGACCCCAACTCCGCCTCGCTGGCCGAGGTGCTGGCGCTGCCGGATGTGGCGGAGGGGGTGCCGGTGACGCACGCAGACCTGGTGGTCATATTCACGGTGGGGGAAAGGGCAGGGGGGCGAAGGGCTGGGGGGATGGGGGGGGCCTGAGGCTTTGGGGGTTGGGGGCTGGGGCTGGAAGAGGGTGGCGGAGGGACGCGGCGGACCCTGCGGTTTGCCTCCTCTATGATAGTGACGCCACCTCTCCTCCCTCCCCCCCTCCCCCCCCTGTCAGGTGATCCACCTACTAGACAGTGCAGCCAAGCGTCGCACCATTCGGCAGCAGGAGGTCCGGGCGTGCCTGGAGCTCATGGTGGGGGGGGGGAGGGGAGGGGAGGGGAAGGGGGGAGGGGAAAGAGGGATCGGGAGGGAGGGTAGAGAGGGGTGGAGCGCCTGGGAGGTATTGTTGGGCAAGGGCCAGACGAGGAGGCCAAAGCATGAGGGAGGGAGGGGCGGAATGGTGACGGGTGGAGCAGGAGGCAAGCCAGGCCAAACTGCTCACACCGCATCCCCCTCGCTGCCCCTGCCCCTTCCCCCCCCTCCCCCTTCCCTCCTCCCCCCGCAGGAGAAGTCCTTCATGTTCTTCGACTCCTCCGCGGACGGCTGCATCGAGCGCAAGGAGCTGGCCATGGCGCTCAAGGTGGGGGGGAAGGGGGGTGATTTTCTGACAGACTGGAGAACGGAAGGAGAGTAGGGGGAGGGGGGGAGGTGGAGGGGGGAAGGGGGGCAGAGGGGAAGGGGGACAAGGGGGCGTAGACGGACAGCGGGTGGAGCAGGTGGGGAGGGCGCAGGGAGCGTTCCTTACAACACCCTTTCCCCCCCCCCCCCTCGCTGCTGTGGCCCGGCCCCCGCAGTCCGGCACTCGCGTGTTTGGGCGCAAGGCCTCCAAGTCGCTGGCGGACCGCCTGTTTGACCAGGTGGGGAAAAGGGGGGGGAAGGGGGCGGGGGCAGGAGGAGACGGGGAAAGATGAGCGGAGAGTGGAAGGAGAAGGTAGGGTGACCAGGCGGGGAGGGGTTGGGGGCAAGGGAAAGGGTCGGGGGCTGGAAGGAATAGGAGAAAGTTACGTGGAACGAGGAGGGGCGCTACTGGCATGTGCGTGAAATGGGCGCCCAACCCCTCGGCGCCCCGCCGCCAGACGCCTTCCCTTCCTCTCAGCCTCGAAACATCATCACCCCCCTTCCCGCCTTCCCCCAACGCCCTCCACCCCTTCACCCCCTTGCAGCTGGACTGGTCAAAGGACGGGCAAATCACGTTCAAGGCGAGCAGGGGCCCGGGGGCGGGAGGGGGGGGGGGCAAGCGAGGGAAAGGAAAGGGAAGGCGGAAACAAGCGGGGTGACCTTCAGAGTTGCACCAGGCACTTCACTGCTTGCCTGCAGGATGACTGCAGGAAACAGCGCCCTCTGCAGCGCTCGGGTTTCCGCCCACCCCTGGCCCCCGTTGGCCAAAGGGTACCCCTGCCCAAGCCCTCCCCTCCCCTGCTCAAGATCCTCCCCCCTGATCCTCCTCCCCCTGACAGGAGTACCTGATCGGCATGGAACGCATCATCATGGAGACAGCGGGGGAGGAGGACGAGGACGGGCTGGAGGCGGACGAGGACGACGAGCTGGACATGGACGAGGCGGACATGGTGGGGGGCGGGGGGGTGACGGGGCGTGTGTATGGGCTGCCGGCACGCGTGGCGGGGAGGGGCTGGACATGGACGAGCTTTTCCTCCCCTAGAAGCTCACCAGCAATGCCCCTGCCCCCATCCCACCCTCCCCCCTGTCAGGACACGTGGGACGAGAAGGGGGACGCCAAGGGCAAGCTGGCGGCGGGCGGCCACGCATCCACGCGCTCCGTGGGGGCGGGCCTGGCGGCGGCGGGGGCGGCGGCGGGGCATGCGTCGACGCGGCAGGGGGCCGCGGCGGCGGCGGGGGCGGTGGGTGCGGCTGCCAAGGTGGTGACTCGGGCGGTGCCGCCTGTGGGCAATGCGCACCTGGTGAGGGGGCACAGGGGGGCGGAGGGGAGGCGGGAAGGGAAGGGAAGGGGAGGGGGATGGAGGAGGGGAGGGGGGCCTGGCTGGAGTGGGTTTCAGCTGGGGCTGGGGTGTGGGGGTGTACGGCATCTCCCGGCATGATGCGGGCATCCGTGACGTGGCGCCGTGTTCGCTTCCCCCAGACTCATCTCCCGTAACGTGCTCTCCCCTGGCCCCACAGATGATCGGTGCCGAGAAGTCTGGCGAGGTGTTGGACGAGGTAGGAGGGGTGGGGTGGGAGGAGAGAAGAAACACAGAGCCATTGACCGCAGCTAGGCTGGGCTTGAACCGAGGGCCGAATCCGCTGCGGCGAAGGCAGCTAGGCGCCTGTGCCCCGCAAACAAAGCTGAGCATATGTCAGACACGCAGACGCTTATCAGATAGCTTTTAGGACATTAGCCGACCATAGACCTACGCACGCCCAGATAGCTTTCCGAATGTCTGCCAACCTGCCTACACCGCGTGTTACATTTCATCCCAACCCACCCCAACACCTGTAATCCTCCCCCGACGGCCCCCCTTCCCCTCCCCCTCCCCCCTCCCCCTCCCCCCTCCTCCCCCCCAGGTGCGCCCCTTCACGGGCACGGGCATGTTGATATCCACGGGGCACGAGCACGTGGCGACGGCGGTGACGCAGGCGGCGGAGGCCAGGTGACGCCGCGGCGGCGGCGGCCGTGCAGGCGGCGGTCGGACGGGGCCCCGGCGGAGGGCTGGCGGCGGCAGCGCCCGGGCGACAAGGCGGAAGCGGCGCAGGAGGCAGGAGGAGCCTGGGCGCGGCGCTGGTGGTGTCCGCCGGTGGCGAAGTTGGCGGCAGCACGGGGAGCCTGCCGGGAGGGGCGGAGGCCACCTGCCAAGGGGCAGGCGGCGGAAGCGAGGCGGCGGGCGGGGGACCCTGCAGGGACCCCGCAGGCCGTCAGTGCTGCTGGGGGTGAGGGGCGAGGGGGCCGTCCGAAGGCGAGAGGCGCGAGGCGCGTGCGGTGTGGGGGGGGGGGGGGAGGGGCCCCCGTGGCTCCTTGGTTGTGCCCTGAGAGGGCAGTGCCAGGAGCCATGCTGTGGGTTTGGGTGTGGGGGGCCGGATTATTCAAGAAGCATATTGTTCCGGGGATGGGCCTGGCACTGAGTTGCGTTGGAGGGTTGGGAGCGTATAAGGCCCGGGCAAACGCGGCCGGGCCGTCAGCATGCCAACCCGATCTGTCCAACAGGGGGAAGGGTGCAAGGCTGAGGGAGGGGGGCCAGCGAGGGGCTGGGGAGGGTGTGGGGGCCAGGGGACGCATGGCACTGTTTTGGCATCCACTCGAGCGCACTGCAGGGGGGCGCTGTCCGTACGACACCTGATCCATTTCACTAACCACCAACCGCCAATTCACCACGTGTCGCGCTGCATTGGCGGCACGTCCTCGCTGACAATTGACGTTACGAGATCCACCGCGGCGCTCGCATAAAGAACATCAAATGCGGCAATCAGCGCATGTGCTGTGCCGTACGTCTATGTATCCATGCTGGCGTGAGTCATAGTCTTGCCCGATCCAGCTGCAAGAGGCTGTGGTTGATGCAGACCTGTGACGTCTGTTGTCTGGGACCTTCAGGGAACGGCTATCTATGGGAGGTGCACGGAAAGGCAGATGGCAGAGGGGTTCCTTGGGTACATGGTCGGTACGGGGGCGGTAGGCTCTGGGAAAGCCCTGGGAATGCTCTCTTGCTGGGTTTCAAGATCGACTAGGCGTTAACCGGAGTCCGGAGGGTCATGCTGAGGGGAATCAGGGGATCCAGGATTATGTATGTACGTTGTTTCCATGCATCGGTCAGACCAGGGGCCTGTCCACGCCGCGGGGGGGGGGCCCGGCTCCGGCCGCGGCCTCAGACCCGTATGGGCGCTTCTCTTTGATGGGTGGTCGGATCAGGGGCCCCGGCCGAGGGCCCCACTTGGCCCAGTGGCCAGAGTCGCCTGTAAAGCGCTTGGCTCTATGACCTTCGTCCCCACAATGAACGTCTCTGCAGCGGCCTGCACCGGTTGACGAGTGACGACCACGGCATGGGTTCGAAGCAAAGCGCAATGCAGCGCAGAGCACGATGGCACGCTTGGCTCCAGGCCCCCAGTCACCACGGCATGGATGCAAGCTCCTCCTTTACACCCGACCCATCTGACGCACGGCTCGCTCGCTTTGCCCTTCCCCGTCAGCCTCGCTCGAAGTGCAGGGGCTCAGCGGCGGGCTGTGCCCTTCTTGCAGGTGGCCGGAGACAAAGAGTTGAGTCCCCCGCCAGTCCGCCATGCGTGGAGGACTTGCACACGGAACGACGGAAGCCGTCACGAGTGGCCCCAAGCTGCCCTCCGGTGTCCCTCCCCCCCGGTCTCCCCTCCCCCTGTGTCCCCTTGCTCTCGCGGGCCTCCCAGTTCCAGGCGACAACGAGCCCTTCCCACAGGTCGTCTCCTCGCCTGCGTAGTCTGCGGAAAACGCCCTACGCCACACCACAACCAAGCGCTTCGCTTCGTTGATGTTCTTCTACCCCCGGTCTCCCCTCCTCTGCCTTCCAGGGCTACTGCTAGGTCCGCTACCGCTGCATCCCGCAGCCATGAGGTCAGCCAAGAACGTTCCTGTGGAGACAATGCATTTCACAGGCCCCCGGCGCTCAGGATGGGCTGCGACGTGGGCGGGGGTGGGCGGGTGCCCCGTAACGGCGAGCGGCGGGGCGCGGTGGTCGAAGTGGTGCCGCTGGTCGCAGGGCGACACGCTGCTGTAAACCGGCGAGCAGGCGCAAGTTATCCAGGGGATACTGTGCGTCTTGAGAATTGTTTTCGCTTGAATTTGGAAGGCACAGTCGAGCGCGTCGGCTTCAAGTCGTGTACGCCGACCGAAACTTAGGCTCGAACGCTTACTGTTTTAGCCTGCGCTGCGAGGGCCGAGCTGCCATCAGTACAGCGTACTTAAGACATACTGAGGACATGGCGTCCTCTGCCAGCTGCGGTGAATTCGCGAGAGGGGACGAGCATTGCAATTCGCCCAACCAGACACGCCCAGGGCTCTGCTTTGTGTACGCGCCTTGCCAATACGTACAAGACCAGTACCCAAGCACATCGCTGAGATCAACAGAAACAAAGCGGTGCAACAAGCGCGAACTCGGTCGCTCGCACCTCGGTCGCGCGTACCTCAGAGCACTATAGCGCGCTCATATATAAGGCAAAGAAGCTTATATTACTAGGTGCCTGTGTTCGGTCATCAGCCATCAGAGCGCTAGAGCGCTTCCAGCGCCCCGCCGAGCGAGGTGGTTCGGCCCCAACCCCTCGCACGCAACTCTGCGAACTGGCCTGCTGTCGCACGGATGGGTCTATTAACGTCATGCTTCAACGGCGGAGGGAAAAGCGGGGCAGTCAGCGTCTTGTCAAAGCAGCTAGAATTAATGCTGCGCGACGCTGTCATTCGCAACAAGAGAAGGAAGAGCTTTGAGGTCACCAAGAAGAGGTGAAGCGGGCACCGGGCGAAGGGGCGAGGTCACTTCTGCAAGGCGAACATGGCGGCATGCGTTCAGCCGCGTTGTACCGGCAGGCACCGAATGCGCAGCCGAATGTGCGCTAAATCCAGCATGAAGCTTGATGACAGCGCCGGGCGCACCAGCAGCATCAGCGCTGGGCCCTCAAGAAACGGTCGCTTCGGCAAGCATTTCGCGCTGAGACTGTGGGAGGTTGTTCCGCCCTGACTCTGAGCAAGGATTAGCGTCGGCTGCTTCTGTTCTGGTATCCCGCCTGGCCAAAAAGGCCGGACCTCCCCAGGGACAGGCCCCGTCGGCTTCCGAGTCTTTGCTCGCCCCCAGTTCACCCTCCCGGTGCCACCTGGCGTCCTGTCCTCGGCCCTTTTCTCCCACAGCTTCAACAACCTCATGCTTCAGCTCCCCAAACTGGCGTCCGGCTTCCAAGTCATTCGCCAGACCTACCAGCAGGCCTCGAGCGGCACCGGCAAGGTATGACCCCCGCGGGCCGAGGACTAGAAGCCCGTTCCACTCTCCCAATTCTGCACCTCAACCCCTGAGCGCTCCTCTTCAAATTTCCTTGTGCAACGCAGCTGACGTGGGGAGGCTTCAAGAAGGCCTGCGATGGGCGCCTGGGGCTGGAGCCTGACTCCCCCTCGCTGAGGGAGGTCATGGATCTGGATCACGTGCCCGATTCCACGCCCATGATCCACCCGGATCTCATCATCGTCTTCATGGTGAGCGTGTTTCGTACGGCTTACGGCGCGCGGGCCGTTTCTCGCCAGTGAAGATCTGTGGCAGCGTGGGAGGCGTCATGGGTCACAGTTACTCATCGCGTCGGGAATCCGCGGAGCATAGTCCAGCATTCCGTCTTCCTCTGCACAACGCAATGACAAGGCTCCGCACTCCACCATAACCTCGACCTTGACCCCGTGAGCGCCAACGCTGCTCCACTGACAACGCATCCCAACATCTGGCCCACCCCCACCCCCCGGCTGTCAGGTGGTGTACCTCTTCGACGGCATTACTAAGCGCCGCACCATCGCCAACCAGGAGGTGCGGCGCGTGCCCGACACGGGGCGGTCCGGCCGGCAGGACAGGCGCACGGGCGCGGGGCTGCCTGCCGCCACACGGGTGGAGCCGGAGGGCGGCTGCCGCATGTGATGTAGTGCAGGGGTGTGCCTCGTCCCCTCTCACGACCCGCGGCCTGGCCGGGCGGCAGCCACCTTGTGCTCGCCTTCCCCGCCTGCCTGCCGGCTGCCGCCACAAGGGCTGAGGACAGAGGGCGAACCTCCTCCCCTGCTGTACCGCAACCCCCTTCCAATTCCCTTCACCCCCAAAAGACGCTCTCCCGCTCAGCTTCGAAACCAACCCACCCCCACCCCCGCCTGCAGGTCCGCGCCTGCCTCAACATCCTGGAGCGCTCCTTCATGTTCTTCGACTCCTCGCTGGACGGCTGCATCGAGCGCAAGGAGCTGGCCATGGCGCTCAAGAGCGGCACGCGGGTGTTTGGGCGCAGCGCCTCGAAGTCGCTGGCGGACCAGCTGTTCGAGCAGGTGTGTTGAGGGAAGGGGGGGGGGGGGCTGGGAGGGGTTAGGGAAGAAGGAGGGAAGGGGGAAGGGTCACAGGGACAAGAGGGGAAGGGGAGCAGTCGCTGGCGGACCAGCTGTTCGAGCAGGTGCGGTGGTATTCTGGGGGGAGGAAGGGGGCGCTGGGGTAGGTGGGGGAGGGAAAGAAAGCGGAGTAAAGTCCGGAGGTATACAGCAGACGGGGAGGAAGGATGTGCGCGATTGGAGCTAGCGTTTTGTAAGTAAAAGGAGAGGCGGGAACGGACACGACTGGGCGTGGCTACCACGTTGCTACCACCGTCCGACGTGTGCGGACCGCCAGCTGTCGCATCCTCTTTGCTGACCGCACCCCTTTCACCCCACCCCCCCTCCCGCAGCTGGACTGGACCAAGGAGGGCAAGATCAGCTTCAAGCTCTTCCTGTGGGGCATGGAGCGCATCGTGGTGGAGATGTGCGACGAGGAGGAGGAGGAGGACGACGCCATCAGCTGCGAGGGCGGGGAGGAGGACGGGGAGGGCGAGGAGGCGGAGGGCGAGGTCGGCGCAGCGCAGGTGAGGAGGACTGGAGGGCCGGGGCCCCGAGGCTCCGTTTGTTGGGGTGCCTCTGACCATGGCCTCCAGCTTCCCGCGCCGCACTCATGGCACGACTGCGCACTTCTCACGACAGCAAACCCCTTATCTACTACCAGCTGCTCGTGAAGCTGGGAAACGCCAGCTGCTCGTGTAGCTGGGAAAACGAGAGCAGCGACTGACACACGCCTTCCCCCATCCACCCACCCCTCCCCCACCCCAGGGCGGCGTCATCGACGAGTACGCCATGTTCCGGCGCTCGGGCGAGGACGCGGCGGAGCGGGGCGCCGACACGGGCGTCAAGGCCTCCATGAAGCAGCGCGCGTCCAACGCCAAGAAGCGGCAGAGCAACCCGGGCGCGGGCGTGGGTGCCGTCAGCGGGCGGGTGTCGGCCGTGAGCCCCGCTGCCCCGCTCACGCCGGCCGGGGCAGCAACGCCGCCCTCGCCGTTCACCTCGGGCCAGCAGAATGGCAACGGAGCCGCCAACGGAAATGCGAATGGCAGCAACATGTTGAGCGGGCCCGAGGGGACCGAGGTGGAACCGTTTCCTATGGCCGAGGCGATCCTGCCCTTCCCCTGGGGCAACGGCGACACGGGCCGGCTGCCGCTCAAGCGGGGGTCAACCACCAACGGCCTCGCCACCTCCTCCCCCCGCCCCGCCTCCCCCCGACTCACCGGCCGCTCCTCCACCGGCTGCCTCAGCGCCGTCGACGGCGGCGGCTGCGGCGGCAGCGGCAACGGCATGAGCGTGGGCCCGGGCGGGCCCAACTCGGGCCCCAACATCGCCGGCGGCAGCCTGCTGTACAACAACGGTACGGCGCCGGTCTGCCCGTCGCCGCTCGGCCGCCACGGCTCCACGTGCTCCGTGGCGTCCGCGTCAGCAATCACGCTGGACGCGCACAGCACGCCCACCACGGGCACGGGCTACTCCAACCCCAACGGTCCCAACGGCTCCTACGGCACCAACGGTCCGTACAACAGCATGCGCCGCCAGGGCTCCAACCGCCTCGGCGGCGCAACCCCCAACTGCGGCTCGCCACTCATCGGCGCCGGCAACCACCGCTCCTCCCTCCAGGGCCTCAGCGGGGGCCAAGCGGGGGCCCCGCTCCTATCCGAGGACCTGCCGGGCACGGGCCGCGTCGCGGGCGGGCTAATGGCCCGCGCGTCCACCAGCGGCATGTCCCCGGGCAACTCCCGCCGCAGCTCCATGGCAGGCTTCGGCGACCTGCCGCAGCCGCCCTCGCGCCTCGCCGGCAACGGCTCGGTCCCGCTCTCGCTCGCTCGCGGCCTGGGCCTCGGGATCGACGTGGGCGCGGGCGGCAGCGCGCCGCCGCAGCTGTCGTCGCCGGGCGGCGCGGCGCGGCTCACGCTGAGCCCCCGCGGCGACGTGGCGGGGAGCGTGGGGCCCAGCGTGTTTGAGCTGGGGCCGGCGGTGCTGTCGTCGCCCGGGGCCGCGCCGCGGACCTTCGGAGGGGGAGGCGGCACGGGCACGGGCATGGGAACGGGAACGGGCATGGCATCGGGCACGGGCACGGGCACGGGCATGGCGTCTATGTCGGGCATGGCGGCCTGGAGCGACCCCACGCACGGGGCCCACCCCGAGCCGCCGGCCGGGGCGGAGGGCCTGGACGCGGTGCAGGTGTGGCCGGGTGGAAGGGGAAGGGGTGAGGGGGGGGAGGAGGGGGAAGATGGTGTGTGTATGCTATGCCGGCACGTGTGGAGGGGGGCCTGGATGCGGTGCAGGCGGGGGCCCCGAGGCGGGTTCGGGGGCGGGGCAGGGCCAGGGCCAGGGTGGAACGATTAGGGGTATTAGGGTCAGGCGAGTACTGAAGCCCCACTGGGCTCCGCTGACACGCCCCCTCCCTCCCCATCTCCCCACCCACTTCTGCCCTGCAGCCCTTCACCACCTTCGTAATGGACGGGCTGGTCCCCGTGGACTGAGGACTGAGTACGGAGGACGGAGCGGCGGCCCGCGGGCCCGAGCCGCCTCGAGAGGGGGGCCCCAGCGGCCCGCGCCCAAGCCCGACGCTGCTGGGCCGCCGGGCCGCCTGCCGGCGACGAAGCGTGCCGGAGAAGGCGGCTCCGGCGGTGCCCGGCAGGCCCTGGGGGGCATTGGCTGCCGCGTGCATGAGCGCCGAGGGAGCGGCGGTGCTGGGCACGCGGGTGCTCCGCGCCGCTGCCCCGGGAGGGCAGGGGCCGCACGAGAGCAAGCAGGAGGGCGCGTCGCGGCGTGCCTTGGCGCCGTGTGCCGTACAACGTGATGAGAGATGGCGCGAGCCGTGCAATGTGATACGAAGAAGGTCCGTACCTACCCAGGCGAATCGGAGGTGGAGGGGCTTGCAAGCCCAAGACCCAATCTGCGTGTGCGACTGCCGTTTGCGAGTGATGCTTCGCTTACCGTACCGTGGAGGCTTCTGTTTAGGGTTGTTGCGTCTTGGATCCATTTTGTTTTTCGGGTCCATGTGCCCTTGTTGGTGGGGGCTGCGGCAGAGGAGGGGACTGCTGAAAGGGAGTTGCCGGGAGAGTCATCGTCGGAGTTGGGATGGGTCTGGGCCACATGTATGACCAATGGAAGCTTAGGGCGGGCGCTCCTGCCCTAACACCTCTTGCTGCGAGCAATGGCGAGGGTTCGGCTGGGCGCAGGGCATATTGGCGTCCGTACCACCGCAGTAGAGGTGGCGGGAAAATGCGTTGCTGCAACACGCAACGACCCCTCCGACCTCCGCTGCAGCGGGCGCACGGCAAAGCGCGAGGGGCCTTCTTGAGCTAGGTTGCGTGGGATCCACGTGAGCGGTACTAAGTTAATTTGCTGTTGTTGGATGGTCCTACGACATTCATCCGCGTTGGGTTCTGGCAGCGTGCGGAGAAGACAAACGCAGTATGGGGCCCGGGGGTTTGTGCGCAGCGGGCGGTGAAGGTTGTGGAGGCTAAGCAACGCCGAGGTGCTTAGCGAGTGCTGCAATGCCGTGCATGCGTGTACGACATGCACGGCGGTATAGATACGGTTGGGAGGCATCGCACCCGCATGTCGCTCCGCCGCGCGGTTTACCCACTGACTGACATCGCACAGCCTGCAACGGCCAACACGAGCAAGAATGTCATCTGCGCGGTGTGCACAACGCCGCTGGGTTCGAGGCGAACACATGACCGCAGCTATCCCGCGCAGTGGCGTGATTTATCATGAACACGTCATAAGTTATAGTTTGTTTCGTTCGTGCTATGTACGAGTTGGGTGAAGCTGAGAGGGGTGATGAGCGTGCGGACCGGGGCGTACCACCGCATGCGATGAGTCGGGCGTGACGTTATGCCGGGCGCATGACAGGGCGCATGACAGGGCTGCTGCCTCCGGCTGTCAGGATTGCGCGCACGTGCCCAGGGTAATCGCCTTGCCTGCAGGGACGCGGTTGACAGAAGAACCGACGTGGGCCTGGACCTGTGGAGTTGGCAGCGTTGCTTGTGGGGGTGTTGCCGAGGCGTCTTTCTTTTACACGGTCGTGTGCTTTGCTTGCTAGCGCTTTCTGACTTGACGTCGTTCGGGGCATGCCCTCACGTGCGCGGGCTCGAGACCCTGCCGTGTGTTTGCGGCCGACGTGCATGGATGACCCTGTCCTGACCTTAACACGGGCAGCAGGTGGTGGTCGGTCCCTCCTGGTCGGCCCGAGCTGCCCTGTCTACCGTAGCGTGATGACCTTTTGCTTCATTGCGCGTTTTGCTGTGTGTATTTGGAACTTCCTAGCATGCATGTGCGGGGCGAGCGGGCGATGGGTCGCGGCCGAGAGCTGGGTCCGCCCCCGGATGCGGCAGACGGGGCCAGAGCCTTTGGAGCCCCGACACACCGGTCGCCCTTTCTTCTTCGGACGGAGGGGGACGTGCGTTGGAGGCACGAATTGACGCATGCATGTATGGGCAAGAAAGCACTGACACCAGCCAGCCTTGGGGCGGGTAACCCACTCTGGGGTGCCGACATGCACCTGTAAGCTGTAACACACAATCTCGGCGACCTAGGCTGTCGTGTGGGCCCCGACCGATGCCTCACACCTCGATGCGTAAGCCTGTGTGGGCACAGCCCCCGGCTTGCTCTGCCGTAACTGTCGGCATGCAGCCAACGAAGGATTCCCAGCACCACGCGCGTCAGGAGTTGTTGCTGTGTAAAGCACAGCGTCCAGCAGCTGCTGCATACAGCCTGTCCAGCCGCAAGTCCCGCTGCGGTCCCGCAACCCGCAAGACCAAACGCTCGGGATTTGGCTTGGCCCCAGGTCTTCGCCCAGGCCCTTAGACTCACAGCCCACCTGGACCCAGCGCCACAATAGGCCAGTCTCACCGCAGACTAGGATTCAACTTTGGCAGGGGTCGAGCGGCGGGGCAGGGCCCAGGGCCCAGGGCGGGGCGCTGGAGGCGGGGCTGGAGGGCTTTCGAGCTGAAAGGCTGGTCGTGGACCCAGAGGCAGGGGTCTGGCCCAGATGAGCCAGATCCCACGGCCGTCTTAAAGTATTGCCTTGAACGCTCTCCCCAGATTCCCACGCGCGGCTGCTAGCGCCATCACCCCCGCATGGAAGGACCGGCCTGGGCTGCTGAGCCCCTGCATCCCACTGGCAGGCAAGCTCATTACAGCTCCTTCTAGCTCCAGGCTGCTCCGGGCTCCTGGCCCTAACCTTACTTGTTGTCTGCGAGAGAGGGAGATGGAGTTGGGGGCGTCCAGGCACGCAGCGAAGTCACCATTCGCACGAACCATCGGTGAGTATCCACAGGCAGGGTGGCGACGGAGGTGGCCAGAGGCAATGACCACCGCGGCACAAGGAACATGCGGCAGTCTTGAGTAATGCCCTTAGCAAGAAGCACCAAGATTATCGCATGCTACAGGGCGGTACGAATGCGCAAACAACCGGCAGGACCGTAGGAGGGGAGGAGGGGACTGGGAGGCGTGCATGAAGAGCAAGGTCATCCATCCACGTGACAGCCAATTGCAAGCGGAGGTGTGGTTCTCTGCATGATGCATGACGATGTTGCAGGAACCGACATGGAAGGGATCAATGAGGTCAGGATGAGGCCGCGGAGATCACTAGTGAGATCCTGCCATCTCTCCCGATGGCATGTAACTGGCGCGTAGGCACGGCCCCTCCCCTTCTGGCTGCGGTTCCATCGCATCCTAATCCTGCAGTTCTACCTGTTGCTCTGAGCGTGGGCTACGACCAAGCTGCGAGGGGGCATCTTCGAGAGGCGAGGGAAACCGGAATCAGGTTCAGGAACCGTGGCTTACATTTGCCGAGGGGAGCGAGCCCCATCAGGCAAGGCCGGTTGCGCAGGAGGCGCAGCGCCCTCGACCGCCCGCACAGAGGCGGCGCCATGTGCTGGCACCCAGCCCAGCGAGCAAGAGGAGAGACAGGCACGCTCCTGAGGAAAGATGCAGAGAACGGTTGGTTCCGGCTAGTATTTGTGTAGTGTTGGCCCAAGCTGGCCACTTGCGGGCGCATACCCCCCAGAGAATCTCACGTACAACCCATAAGGCCCCAACCTGATGATCACGGCCAGTCAACTCATTCATGAATAGAGCAGACCCCGTCAACTGCCTGTGCGCCGTCACGAGTCAACTTATTTGTTATGCCTTGGTGTGTCCCTGGAGTCGGTAGGTGTCCGGCAGCCCGCAGGCATCGCATCAGGCGAGCACAAATAGGGGGGCACACCGCTCACATCGTCGCAGCAACACACGACACACGAATGAAAATAGGCACCGACGCCCGCCACTTGGCGAGCGTGGGCACACCCCCCCCGGCGCCCGCCCCTGTTGCAACTCGTCCTTGCCCGGCCTCGCTGGAAGCCAGATGTCAAGAGACCCGAATCTGTAAGCTCCTTCACTGGTGCCCTCAACACCATAAACCGCCAGCCCCGTCAAGCCCATGCTTGCTCGCATGGCACATCGCACACGCGCACAGGCGTGGCGGTTCTGCGCCGGCGCTTGCCCCCATGCTCAGCGCCCTCGGCCCGTGACCCCCCTCCGTACTAGACCCGCATCGCAGGGTGCCCGATAAGGGATCTCGCCTGCCGCTGCCAGATGGAGCGCGGCACGGCTGGGCGCCGCAGAGCTTTCCAGCTCGCAGCCTTGCTTTGCCTTGCTAAGCGGCATGATCCCGATGAAGCCGAGATGAATCGGGGCACACCCCTGCAGCATACTGCACCCACAACCACTATCCCCAAGCTGCCAATTCCAAACCCATGCGGCCGGCCCGTAGCAGCGCATTGCGTGCACGAAAGGAGCGCTGCAACCGACTGCGGTTGCCCGACGGGTGCTGCCACCACACTAACGCCCTCCCGCTGTCGGGCCTTGGCCTCCCAACGTGGTGCCCTCGCCAACAAACGCCGTCCACCTCCCAACGCCGTCGACAAGCCTCCCCTGCAGGCGGTTGCGCAGCGCTGACTGCCACAAACCGCCCGACGCTGCTGCTCTAAAAAGCGGAGCAGCGTAACAACCCCACGGTCCAAGCTCCTAGCTTCCCGCAGACGGCGGGAGGCACAGAGCCACCGTAGAGGCAGGGATTGTGAATCGCCTACTCGTCGTCCTCCTCCTCCTCCACAAGCTCGGTCCGGACCAGGTCCAAGAGGCGCTTGGTCTCGTCCGCCGAGGGAGCGCGCAGCAGGCGACGGCCGTTGGGGTCGCCAGCGGGGTTGTTGCCCGTGTTGTTGGGCAGCGACGGGGCACCAGGCGGCTTGGGCGACGGGTGCGGGCTGGGCGGCTTGGGGCTGGGCGGCAGAGGGCTGGGCGGCTGGGGGCTGGGAGGCACGGGGCTGGGCGGCTCGGGGCTGGGCGGCGAGGGGCTGGGAGGCTTGGGGGAGGGCGGGTCCGGGCTGGGCGGCTTGGGGCTGGGCGGCGGGGGGCTGGGCGGCAGGGGGCTGGGCGGCGGTGGAGGCGAGGGCGAGGGCGCCGGAGGCGGCGGGACGTTGGTAGAGGAGCGGTTGACCTGCAGGTTGACCAGCAGCGCGCAGGGCTTGCAGCGCTGCGAGCCGGGCGTCTCCGTGCAGGTCGGCACCATGACGCCACCGCCCACGTCCATGGGCGGGCAGGCCGTGCAGTTGTCCATGCCGGGGCGGTTGGTGAAGAAATCGAAGGCGCATTGGTAGCAGCCGCGGGGGCCGCCGGGGCCAAAGCCGTCGGACGAGAAGGCGCCGGCGTAGGGGCCGAACCAGCCGCGGGGGCAGGCGCGGCACTCGGTGGCGGCCGAGTCACGGTTGGCGTAGAAGCCGGGAGAGCACTTGGAGCAGCGGGAGGTGCCCTTCTTGGGCGTGATGGAGCCGGCGGGGCACTCCACGCAGTTGACGGCGCCGTAGCCCGAGTAGAAGCCGGCATCGCACTCGTAGCACACGGCCTGGCCCTCGGCATCCTGGAAGCGGCCGGCCTGGCACTGCTTGCAGACGGGCAGGCCCACGACGTCGGCGTAGGAGCCAGGAAGGCAGCGGATTGCGAACGACTTCTCTGCAACGTTCTGGTAAAAGCCCATGCCAGCGGGGGTGGGGTCGCGCGCGCCCACTACCAGCGGAACAGCAGCACCGCCGGTGCCCGGCTCGGTAGTGGCCGTGACGGCGGTGACGTCGTATGTGGCGTTGACGGCGGCCGGATCAGGGTTGGTGTAGTAGCCGGGCTGCGTGATGAGGCACTTGCGCATGCCAATCTCGTCAGCGTAGGAGCCGGGCCAGCAGGCCTTGCAGACCGCTGCGGAGGGAGCAGAGAAGTCGGATAAGCCTCGCTCGCGGCCGTGTGGCATCAGCTGGTGCAAGACATGCGGTGCTACAGCTTCCAAACAGACCCCTCACACTGTCCTCGTCCAGTACTCACGTTGCGCGAAGTCCTCGTTGAAGGTTCCAAAGACACAAGTCTTGCAGAAGTTCTTCTGGGTCTCGCCCGGCGCCATAAAGGTGCCGGGGCGGCAGGGCAGCTGGATTGGCAGGCCGGCCACGTCGGTGAAGTAGCCGGGCAGGTTGGGCTGGCACGCATCGCCCTTGGCCGCCAGCCAGAACCGCTCGTCCGCGCCAGTGCGAAGCAGCTTCCAAACGCCGTCGCCCTGGTCGTAACCGCTGATCGTATAGAGCTTGAGCGGCGTGAGTGTAGCGGCGTTGACCGTGTCCCACGACAGCTGCTGGGTGCGCAGGCCGTACAGCGAGTTGGTGCCGTTGTTGCAGCGGTTGCATGCGGTCGACCCCGTGGAGCTGGCGAAGGTGCCGGCGGGGCAGGGCAGGCAGGTCGACATGCCGTCCACGGGGGCGTAGGTGCCCTTGGGGCACTTGAAGCACCTGTTCCCAGAGACAAGAGTGTCGGTGTCCATGGCGGCGGCGTACTCGTAGACCGGCGCAATGCCAGGGGCCACAAGCTGAAGCGAGCCGTCGAAGTAGCTGTTGCGGTAGGAGCCGGCAGGGCACTTGGTGCACGACTCGGAGCCAGGGGCCGACCACCAGCCGTCCTCGCAGCGCCTGCAAGGCACACGGTACAACAGTGCATGGTTGGTGGCATTGTGGCCAAGACTCTAAAACTGTAATCCTGAACTGAAGCCGTCGGTACTGCACATCTCAAGTTGGGATGGGGACACCCGCTTACCGGCAAGCGCTGAAAGCACCATCACCGCTGGTGGCGGTGGCGGCCTGGGCACTCAGCGGCTGGTAGAAGTTGGCCGGGCACTTGATGCACGTGTTGGGCAGCGTGACTGCGGGTGCAATTGGTTGGAAAGGGATGAGCAGCCTAGACAAGGCAAGTGCGCGTTCATGGTGCCACCCTCTCCACTTACAGTAGTCAGCGCCTGACGTGGGTACCACCCCCGTGACTGCGGTGACCTCCCCGTTGGTGGCCTCCCTGGACGTCGTCGTACCGTCGGCGGCCGTGGTGGTGTTGTACACACCTGAGAATAGTTGCAATGCTGCACGTTAGAAGAGTCTAGGCAGGAGCAGGCGGCCATCCGTGCCTGCAACCCCACCCACCAGTGCCGGCGAGACCCGTGCCCAAGCCGTGGAAGGTGCCGGGGCCGCAGGGCGTGCACTGCGTGGCACCCACCGTGGACACGAAGCCTGCGCGAAGACGATGTGGGTTAGGTGTGGAGGGGTCTGAACAGGTGCGCAAGCTTTATTAAACGTGGGTGCTCGCTCACCGCTAGGGCACGGCAAGCAGACAGTGCCCGCCAGGTTGGGCTGGAAGTAGCCGGGAGGGCATTGCTTGCACGAAGCAATGCCCGCGTTGAGTTTCTGGACCTGGTCGTAAGTAGTGATGCCCGGACTGGCGGGGGCAACACCCTGTAGGATGTGGGTGGCAGAAACGGGGTGGGGCAGGAGTGAGCCAGCAGGGGACACGGAAGAGGACGGAGGGGCACGGAGGGATTGTGTGAACTCCCTCCTGATACCGTGGGCCGAGTGGTTTGCAGAGACCGCACATACTGAGAAGTGTCGCGCACATGTGACATCCCGCTGACCCCTCGAGCTCCCTTGGCCGTCTAGACCCGAGAACAAGCGACAACACCCAGCGACAAGTGGTGTAGCTGCATGACTCCTCGAAACAACTCCATCCCAGCCCACGGACCTTCGTGATATACCCCGGCATGCAGGCCGTGCACTCGCGAGCACCAGCGTCCGACCAGTAGCCCGAGGGGCAAGGAATGCAGCGGAATCCTGTAGGCAAAGAAACTCAGGAATGTCGGCTTTTTTCCTTCACGCTCCGCAAGCCGCGTGAGTTGCCAGCGAGATGAAGGCTGGTAACGCCCGACACCTGGGCGCATCACAGGCCCAGCGCTCACCGTCCATGGTGGCGGTTCCCGCAGGGCACAGCTTGCACTGCCCGACAGGGTAGGGATAGAAGTCCTGCGCAACGCATGCGACAAGAAGCCCTTGAGTTGCCGTTAGCGCCAACACCCGGCGCTAAGCTGAAGACTCACCTGGACCACTGTGACACCATCCGCGGCATACTGGTCGTTTGTAAAGATCAGCTCGTAGCCATCGTAGCAGGTGACTCGAAAGCCTGAAGGCAGAACGGGAAAGCGTACGTTTTGCCTCAGGAGTGAGCTCAGTCGGGTGCGCCATGTGGAGCGAAACTTTAGGCTTTGAACGCACCGGTAGGCAGGGCGACTCGCTGGGGAATCACCGTTGACCCAGGCTCGAAGCCTTGGGCTGCCACAGACGCCACAGCCGCCAGCGCCAGCAGCGCGGCGAGGGCGGGCGAGGGCCGCATTTGTGTGCGGACTCCGCGCGCCGACGCCCCTCCGCTAGTCCTGCTTTAAGCCTGCCCCAGGCTGCTGTGACCTAATGAAGCAGGATACTTAAATGCAGCCGAGGGTGGGAAACGGCAGAGCGGCGTTCACTCCTGCGACTGGAAACTGACGCGGGTCCCGGTCGCCTACTTTCTAGCGTGGGTGCCAAGGTGCGACCTAATGTGTTTGATATGTCTCTGGCAGGCACGCAGAGTCAGTAGGTTGGTGACGGAGTCTTGTGTGAGGCGCCTTCCTGCCATGTATCCCTTAGAACCGTACGGCAGGTCCATTGGACTGTCAGGAGGGCGAGCTCCGGGTGGGCGCCGTGGCCAGTTGCGTAGCTTAGCTAGGACCAGCTGGTGGCGGGCAAATTCATAGGGTCGAGGATAGTTGCCGACGCGACGACCGGCATGTCGTCAGCCTAAGCCCAAGCGTCTGGAGGAGGCCGCTCCAGCTGCAATGCATGAACGAGGGCGATGCATGTCGCGCGGTTGTTCAGGCCCACACATATTCGGGCATGGTGTGCATGCCAAGGGAGCGGTCGCCAAACGTGAGGGCGCTGCAGAGGCGCCAAAGTTGCTGGCACTACCAGTAGCAGAGCACCTCGGCTGCGCAGTCGGCTTGGGACAGTCCGGTCGCGTGCACCGTCCCTTGGGACGCTCTCCGCCAAGTGACAAGGGCTGCCCGAAGGCAGGAAAAGGGCTGAGCCTCGTGGTTCGTCGTGGTCCCCCCCAGGGGGTCCTATGTTCGAATCTGGCTCCGTACAGCCCTCAACCCCCTCCACCACCAGCCCGTACCACGACACGCGGGCTCGCACCCGGCCATTAATCCATTGGAACCCCGCACTACACGAGGTGGTGCGCTCGTTAGGCGTCTGACCGCCTCGGCCGGACATAGCCGGCCGGACTACCACAGCTACGGCTGAGGTACCCCTCATCGACCCTTACAGCTTGAGCGCCTGCGCGTGGGCGTGCGAAGTCGCAAGAGGTTAAGTGGATTTGCTGAGGTCTGGTGCCTAGGCCTCAGGGCAAAAAGGGACAGTCTTGCGGCTTCCGTCGTGAAATGTGCCGTAGGTGCCGAATGGATGGCCCATGCCTAAGTTTCACTGCTCTCAAACACAAGCGACAGGGATAAGAAAACTAGGTGTGACGCCAAGTGAAAATCCGCGCCCTGCTTCCACACCAGAACCCGTCTGACGTCCCACTTGGCAGCGGTCAGTAGAAGCACCCCGCACACCTCCCGGCCCTTCCCTCTGGCCAGGGCCACACTCAGGCCACAACCGTTGTTAGGCCATTCGCATTCCATTCGTATGTCAGGTCCTATCAGGTGCACAATCCTCTTGTCAGTCGGGAGTGCACTGTCCCGCGCTGAACGCCCAGCACCCCAGCCCCAGGAATGGGCATGGGGGGGGGGGGGGGGGGGCAGGGGTAAAAAGCAATCGTGCAATGCAAGAGAGTGCATGAGGGCACCCTCCAGGGGGGTAGACCTCTGGCCGGGACGCATCGCCCCAAGTACGCTGGTCGCAAAGCGAATTGGCCCGTAAATTTGCCGACGCCAGCGTCTCAACCATCACTGCCCTCTGGCCCGGGGTTGCTACCGGTATCCCGCATCTCCCTGGCCGTTCAACTGCCCATGTTGCCGTTCTGGCTCCTAGCCTCCTCCTCCTGCTCCTCCGCGCCCCTCTCCCTCTGCAGCTGCCACAGCTCTATGGGCCCCCGCACTCCCTTGAGCAGCGCCTCGCCCAGGCAGCACGCCACCAGGCGGGGCTCGCACAGGAAGGGGCCGGCGGCCTCCCACGCGGCACCGCTCACCATGACCTGCGGGGCGGAGGGAAGGGAGCAAGGCCAGCATGCACCCACACCAGTGAGAGCCGACCCACATCGCTGCCCTTCATCAGTCTGTCAACTTGACCTTAAGGAAACCAACCCACATCGCTGCCCCGAACTACTCTCAGCTCCTGCAGGTCCCTATGCCCTCCCGCCGCCCTTATCCCCCCGCTCCGCTCACGCCCTCCGCCTTGGCCTTTGCGCAGATGCGCGCCGCCCGGTTCATGGGCCTCCCCGTGTAGTCCAGGCGGCCCGTGCGGGGCACCAGCCGCACCATGGCCAGTCCATAGTCGATGCCGATGCGGAGCCGCATGCCGCGACGGACCAGAACGGGGCCTGGGAGGGGGGCGGCGGCCGAGTGGGATGGTTAAGCGTGCCCTTGCACCAGCCCTAGGCCTGTGCACCCTGCCACCCCCCTCACCGCACCTTCCCACTCCTCTTCTGTCAGCTCGTGCTCCAGGAAGCCCGGCGGCCAGTCGGCGGCCAGCATGGCATCCACCATGTCCAGCCCCCACGCCACCGCCCGCTCAGGCGCGCCGAACACCAGCACCCAGTGCCCCCCGTCCGCGGACGAAGCCACCACGTAGCCCCCGTGACAGGCGGCCAGGCGCTGGGCGATGCCGCCAAACAGAGACAGCGCCTGACGGACAACGCCGGGGGCAGCGGCTTCGTTCCAGCCTCCTGCCCCGCCAGCTTCCCCCAGCTCCCACGCATGAGGCGTGTCCATGCTGGCCCGATGGACGTTTCTGGCCAGGGATGGCGATGCCTTGAGAAGCAGTGAGGGGGGCGCGTACAGGTTGTGTTGGGAGTGGTGCTCATGGGCTGCGTGCAGCCGCCTTCCCCTGGCCACCCGCTCCCAAGCGAGCAACGCCTCCACCCCCAGCACGGAGCAGAAGACGGGCGTCACGAGGCCCGTGGCGGCGCCCAGGCAGCCCGGCACGGCCTCGCGAACGCTCCGGAGCGGGGAGGGCAGCAGCGCGAGGCGGGGCAGCAGGGCGGGGGACACGGCGGTGTACACCTCGCGGGCGGGGGGCTCGGAGGCGCCTTGCAGGTCTGGGGGCGTGGAAAGAGGAAGGGCATAAGGACACGTCAGGCTCAGCGCTAGTTGGCGCTCTGTAATGGCTGCTGAGCACAGCGCAAGCCCCTCTATCGCCTCCCCCCTGCCCCCACCTGGCGCCTGCTTGAGCACGTGCTCCCCCAGGTGCAGCAGCAGAGTGTCCCGGGGGCAGCCCCGGTGCGGCTTGCCGGAGCGCAGGCGCTGCTGGAGGGCGCGGAAGCAGGCGCCGGACAGAACCACCACGCCGCCCTGGGGGCAGGAGGAAGGCAGGGGGGCAGGGCCCGCGGGCATGCGTCGTTCAGTCATGTAGAACTGTGGTCAAGTGTCCCAAGCAGCTCAGTTAGGGCCCTACTGCAGGCTCGCCCCCGCCCTCCTCACCATTGCGCAGTCCCCGACCTCCTTGGCCACCGCAAGGAACTCCCCGCGGAACGCCACACCGGCCCCACCGCCGCCGCCCGCAGCCCGCGGACTGACAGCGCCGCCCTCGCTGCGAGCCCTGGTCACCTGGGGCAGGCACAGTGCAGCGGCGAAGGAACCTTACGGCATGACACACAAAGGCGGCGGGGCGACATCAACTGCACACTGAGCAGACGTGGCGAATGAAAGACAGCAAGCATGAACCCCACGGGCAGGCTCACCTCGTGCGCCTGGGGCCCCGAATGCAGGCCCACCCGGACGCGCAGGCCGCGGAAGATTCGGAACGGCTCCCCATCCTGCCCTGGTCCACCGCCGGCGTCCCGCGGAGATGCCCGGCCCTCCTCCGCACCCTTTCCTGGTCCCCCTCTCTGCATCAGCGCTACCGCCTCCTCCGCGCTCAGCCGCTCGAACAGGGCTGCCAGCTGCGAACCTAGGGATCGCGTGGCGCCGCGGAGCCAAACCACGGAGGGACTGTGCAGCCCCAACGCAGGCATCGCAACGGCAGGCGACGGGCCCACTCCTGGGCCCGGGCCCGGGCCTGGGCTGCCACCAATGTCGGGCCCTGGGGCCATACCGATGTCGGCGGCAGCCCAGTCCGCGCCTGCGGCCGCGGCGGCGTTCACGTCCATCCAGAGTGCGTCGAACACGCTCTGCCGATGGCCGTGGGCGTGGGCTGAAGGCGCGGGCGCAAAGGAAGGGCCGGCGCCTCTGAAGCTGGGCCGGCCAAGCGCCGGCGGCGCCCCGGCCGTTGCGCTGCAGGTGGGGCGGCGGCCAGAGCCTGCACTTAGTAGCGGCTCGGGACCCGCCAGCGCCGGCATGCTGCCCCGGAACGACGCCAGGTGGGCGGCGTGCAGCGGCGACAGCAGCCACCGCAGCCCGCGGCCCCAGCTGGGCCGGCCGTGGCTGGAGGGCTCTTCAGTGCCTGAGGGCCGCATGGCCTCCGCCTGGGCCTGCGGCTGCGCCTGTGGCGGCGCCCGAGCTGGCGCTGGACCTCGAGCTGGCGCTTGCGCTAGGGCGATGGTGGGCAGCGACGTGGTGTTGAGCGACGCGGGCTGCGAGGGCGGCGCGGGGCCCGCCGCCTCGTCGGCAGCGGCGCTCGCAGCGGCGGGGCCCGCGGGCGAGATGCGGTCCTGCTCCACCTCCACGGCCTCCTCTGGCGACCCCGAGTGCGCCTGGCAGACCCCCGCTGAGGAGCCCTGCGTGGGGCCGTCCCCCAGGCAGTGCTTGCCAGCAAACGGGCCCTCCAGGGCCGGGGCCGGGGCGGGTCTGCCGAACGACCGGTCGTCGTGGAGTGCCCCGGACCGGTCCGTGTGCCGCCGCCCCACGGACCGGTCCCCCACGGCCGCCCGCGCCAGGGCCGCCAGCGACACGGATACGGCCCCCGACAGTGGGTCCCGCTCCCGGCCCGGGCTGGGGATCTCGGTGGAGCTGTGGCGCCGGCTGGCCCAGCCCAGCCCCAGCAACCGCACGCTCCACCGTGATGACACCACGCCGCTCCCCGGCCGCACCCCGCCGCCGCCCTGGCGCGTGCCGTTGGACGTCCGCTGCCGGCCCGCGCGTGGGGCCTCCAGGTCCGTACCGTGGTTGGGAATGCCGTACTCGTCCGCCTCTTCAACCGCCTGGGAGCGTGGCGCGGTGGCGCGGGCGGCGCTGCTGGCCGCCGGCGGGGCTCCCTGGATGGGCCGGTCGCTGCGGTTGAGTCGGCGCAGCGGCTGCAGCAGGCTGGAGCCCGTGAGCGCGGCGACGAGCGTTGAGCTGCGACGAATCACCATCTTGTCCTTCTCACTGTCCTTGTCCTTGTCTTTGAGGGCGGAGGGCTTGGGGGCAGGGGCCGCGGAGCCGGGCGGGTGGGAGCCCGGGCCGCCGGGCGGGCGGTGGGGGCGGCGGGGGCGGTGTGTGGGCACGCCGTCGCCGTCCTCGAGGCTGGGGGGCCGGTCCAGGCCCGTGGTGTCCCAGGGCACCAGGCCCTGCGAGGGTATGCGCGAGGCGGGCCGCGGTTGTGGAGTGTAAGGCGGGCCGGAGGTCATGTGGGTCGGGGCTCAAGCGCCCCGAGCGCCCCAAAGTCGTGCATCTCTTCGCAGTGCGCAGTTTATGCCCATATGGGTCGGGGCTGGAGCGGCGCCAGTGGTCTCCCGAGCCTAGACAGCGCCAGACAGGGCGTCAAGATGCGCGCCCAGAAGCTTGCAAGTCCAGACCCAGCCAGACTCGCAGGTTCTGACGGCCAGCCGCAACCCCCAACTGTCTCCAACACGCCCACATCCCCGCACCCACCTGCCAGGCGTCCTGCTCCAGGAAGACCTCGTCCATGGCCGCCGCCAGGCCATCGCTCAGCAGCCCCATGCTGTCCACCCGCCCCGCCGAGGGGCCCAGCATGAAGGCGCCGCGAGGCCGCCCCCCGCTCGCGGTCAGGCGGGTGCCCGCCGAGCCAGACAGCATGGGGCCATGCCCCCCCGTGTTCGCCGACCCCACGCCCGCGCCCGCGCCCTCCCAGTACCCGGTGCTCCCCCGGCCGCTGTGCGGCTGCGGCTGCTGCTGCGCCGCCCACACCGTCTGGGCGCTGGGCAGGGAGGTCCGGTCGCCATCCGCCATTGACGGCGCTGCCGCTGCCGGGGCGGCGGTGAAGCCCCAGGAGCCGCCCAGGTTGTGGAGGTAGCCGTCAGAGGCGCGGCGCGCGCGTCTGTAATGATGCGGGGGGCGAGGGGCGAGGGGTCGGGGGTTTAGGCTAGGATCGTGTCAAGGTGTATGCCTACTGAACCCTCAGCAAAGCGTCAGGGGGGGTCTGAAGCCTACCGCTCAGCGGCACCCCGGGTTTTAGTGCCGTCGCCGTACATGCCGTACATGCCGACGATGTGAGCCCGCAGGAAGGGGCTCGCAGGCGAGGGCGAGGCCAAGACCGGGTGCGCAAGGCCCGCGCCCCCGAGCGGCCCGGGCTGGGGCCCTGCAGGCTCGGGCTCCAGAGCACACTCCGGCTGCTCCGTGACGGGTGGGGGCCTTTGACCAGCGGTGGCGCCGCCCTCTCGGGGCCCCAGCAGGGAGGGACGCAAACCGGCCACGCCCTCCGTGGTGGCTCGGCGCTGGGCGTGTGTCGCCAGGGGGGCTCGGAGGTGGCTCGTGCTCGCGCCGACGACATCGAGCCTGGGCGATGCGGGAGGCGGTCCGGCGCGTGGCTGCGGCGCCCCGCACCGCCCGCCTTGCGGCCCCTCCCGCGCCGATGCACCCCCGTCGGAGCTTGCGCCCAGGGCGCCCAGGGTGTATAAGTCCGCTCCGAGTGCGGGGCTGCCGGGTGCGGCGGCGGGTGTGGCGATGACAGCAGCGCTCTCCAAGACCGCATCCTGAGTTGGGGGCGAGGGATTAGAACTGGTGAGGCAGGGGCACGACGTGCAATAGCCCTGTAAATCCATGTCTGATGGCCCTTTTCAGGGGAGCTTTATGATGCAGCGAAGCCTGCCTGGGTGAACCCCGCTCGGCGCTCACCCCTGTGACTATCGGCCCTCCTCCATCGCATCCACTCTCAACCAGCAAGCTCAACCCCTGCCGCCCGCCCTCAGCCGCGCTGCTGGCGCCCAGCATCCGACTGGCCCTCGCCGGCGGCGTCAGGAGCCGGCCCAGGGCGGACCGCGGCGAGGCCGCCACGCCGCTCGCGAGCCCACCCACGCTGCCGCCACCCAGGCTGCAGCGCGCCGGCGGCAGCGAAGCCCCCTCGCCGCTGCGGGCCTCGACGGCCGGCGGCAGGTTGCCGTACAGCGGCGAGCCGGCGCCGCTGCCGCCGCTGCCCGCTTCGACGCCGCCGCCGCCCCGCACTCTGCGGGCAACCGACGAGCCCATCCGGCTCAGGCGACGGCCGGGGGACAGGACTACCTCCGCGGGGCGCACGGGCACCGCCGGGCCAGGGCCGGGGATGGGGCCCTGTGGGGACAACTGGCTGCAGCTCCGGGAGAAGGACCTGCCGGCGGGGCCGTCCAGCGCCGCCTCTGACCGCAGGGCTCCGTTGTGTCCCGAAGCCAGGAGGATGCGCAGGCTACGGTGCGAGGCGATACCGCCGGACCCGGCCTCTGGCCCCGAGGCGTGCCGGCTGCGCTCCGCCAAGGGCCCCGACGTCGGTGATACTGGGGACCCCAGCCCCAGGCCCAGCGTCGTGGAGGGCCGGCGCGCGCCCCAGCAAGGCGCTCCGCTGCTGCCCAGCAGCCCGTGCCTCCCGGTCCTGTGCAAGGCGACACCGCCGCATGGGCTGCGGCTGTGGGCGCCTCCGTCGGACCCCAGCGGGGCGTGGGCCTCGGAGGCGGGCGAGGGCCGCGAGGGCGGCCAGACGGTGACTTGCGAGGCTCGGGAGGTGCGGGAGGTGCGTGTGGTGCGGGAGGTGCGTGTGGGCGCGGAGGAGCGGCCGCTGGGGCGATCTGGGTCGGGCTCTCTGCGCGGCAGTGGCGGGGGCAGGGTTACGGCAGAACTCTAGCCGCCAGCCGTTGGCCGGCCGCATCGCAATTAGCGAACCTCCCGCACCCCAGCAGTTCCAAAGCCGCCCCGCCGCACCCGCCAGGCAGGGCGTGCACCGCGGAGCCCAGGAGGGCCGGACCCAGTGTGGGCGTCACTGCCAGGGCCGCCCCGGGGGCCTCGGTGGCCGGGTGGAGCAGCAGGGCGCCGTGCGGCCCTGGCGGCGGCCTCCTCCTCGCCCAAACCTCCCCTCCGTCCTCGGTATGCAGCAGCTCCGTGGGCCAGTCGGCATCCAGCAGGCCGGACTGGGGGGGGAGGGGGGGAGAGGGAGGGCCGTGTGGGACTAGGGAGGTAGGAATGAGTCCCTGCCTGCCTGTGTGCCCCGGCCCCTCACCTGCACCGCCAGCGCAAAGCCCAGCGCGTCCTCGGGTGTGTGGAAGGCCACCGCAAAGGCATCCCCCTCAGTGAAGCACTCGGTGCCGCGGTGGGAGGAGATGGCCTGAGGCGGGGGACGGGCGGGTAGGCAGGCGGAGGCCGTTTTGTCGTGGGCGCCTTGCAACCCCGCGCACTTGGCAGGGGGAAGTGAGAGGCCCTGTTCACATGCACGCAACATACCTCCCGTATGACGCCGTGGTGGATGGAGAGGCAGCGGTCCTGCGGGGATTGGGGGGGGGCGAGACATGCAAGGAAGGCACATGTCACATCCTTATCCGCCCACAGGTTCATCTGCCGCACCTCCTTAACCACCCCATCTCTCACCATGACCGCCGCCGCCAGCAGCTCCCACAGCAGCGTTGAGTTCTGCACGTCCGTCAGCGCCAGGGTGGTGCCGGGGCCGGCGCCGGGAGGGTCCCAGCCCCAGCCCCGCTTGCGCGCCAGCTGCCTGCGCCGCCACTGCCTCCAGCCGACCCACATCAGCACCACAGCCGGGACCACGCCCAGTCCCAGGGTCAGCCCAATGGTCAGCTCCATGGCTGCCGGGGCAGAGGGGCCGTCGACCTCCGCAGGCTCTGCCGGTGGTGCGGACGGGGCCGGGTAGGGTGCGTGCTCGACCCCGAGGGAGGCGAGGTAGAGGTGCAGGAGCAGGCTTGGATAGGGGAAGGCTGCGGGGGAGAAGGGTTGAAGGGCGAGAGGACATGATGAAGGAGGCGGACAGGGTTTACGCTGGATACGGTGACGGGGGCTGGGCATGGGTCCGCGACTGGCGCCCTACCGCAGCGCCCTACCATGCCCATCACCCCCTGCCCATCACCCCCTGCCCATCACCCCCTGCCCATCCCCCACCCCCAGCCCCCAGCCCCCGCACCCGCCGCCAGCGTTCCCATCTCCGTCGCCGCGGCCCTCGCAACAGCCTCCGCCGCCACACCACCCAGCGGCGGCTCTCCGGGGCCCGGGGCGGTGGCGGCCGAGGCCCCTGCCTCCGCCACCGCCCGCAGCGCCGCCAGAGCTGCACGGTCCAGGACGGCCCTGCGCGCCACACAGCGGGTGGGCGAGGGCGACGGCTGACAACCAGGGCTGCCAAGTGCCTCCGTACGTGCGGGGGATGGCGCCCCCAACCCCAACCCTGCAAACAGCCCCACCTGTAGCTGCCGCCCCCGGGCAGAGCGATGTCGTAGGCCCGGTTGGGGTGGGCCAGGGCCGAGGCGGAGGCCTGCGGGGGCCACGTCAGGGAGGCCAAAACACAGGGCTGAGGGGGCCACAAGGGATTGCCACGGAGCTTGCCCAATCAGCAAGCACCCTCCTCCATGCCCCAGCCGAGCATGCCCCGACCCACTTCACTCGCCAATCACCGTCGCCCGCGACACAACCGCAGCCCCCGCCCCGCCTCCCACGTCCCGCCTTGACAACCGCCGCCGCGTCCGCCGGGTGCAGGCCCAGCAGGCTGCCGCTCGCCGCTGCGGGACCCAGCTGCAGCTGCATGCCGGCAAGTGCGTCGGGGCCTGCGTCGGGGTCTAGCCGCGGGGCCAGGAGCACAAGGGGGAGCGCCCCCGCCTCCGCCCCGGTGCCGTTGCCAGGCGCGCGGGGGCCAAAACCCGCCGTCGAGGGCAGCACGGGCCGCCCGCCCAGCAGCAGGGAGGGCTTGAGGGCCAGCTCGAGACCGGCCAGCCTAGCGGGAGGGAGCGGCAGGGAGGGTGGATGAAGGGCAGGGCGCAGCTTCAGAGGGTGGTGAGGGACAAGCCGGTCCTGCTCGAGCAAGGAACCTCGAACCAGTGCCTCGACCTCTTAGCCCTGCAGGCCCGCCCCACCGTGTGAACTCATCCACTCGAGCCAGTCGCAGCAGGTCCGTGTGCGGATCAGTCAGCAGCCATGCGTCGCTGGCGGCACCCACGAAGGGCGCACGGCTGGGCCCCACAGGGCTGGGGGAGGGGAGGACCCTGGCTGGGAGCAGAGCCGCGCCCAGCCGGCCCGACACGGCTGCATGGGGATGGAGGGGAGGACCGCGAGCGGAAAGGAGTGAGTGAGCCGTGCAATACCTCCCTAATTGGCATGGCCCGCCTCCGACTGGCCCTCGGGACCCCACCTGGCGCCCCCGCCGTCGTCAGCCGCAGCACCGCGTGCGCCCAGTCCACCTGGGGCCGTGGGAGGCGGGGGCAGGGGGGATCGAGCTTGATGGCTGCTGCTGACTGCCACCGAGGAAAACCCTCGCTCCCACTGCCACCAGATCAGGCATCCCTGGGAGCCTCACCGTGAAGAGGCACCGTCCGGCCGCGAAGAGGGGGTTCACAGCACCGCACAGCGGCTCGGGGGCTGATGCGTTCGTGACGGCACCGCCGGCGGCAAGCAGCTCCGCAAGAGGTGTGCCGAGGCGGCTACGGGAGACGGCCACGCCTCCGGGAGTGAAGGGGGCGGCGTTGGCCGAGGCGAGGGCGGTGTAGAGGCGGAGGGCCGAGGCCAGCGGGCCAGGGTCTGCGAGGGAGGGGCGGATTGAGCCCGGGGCTGGAGGAAACTGGGGCCCTGCGGAGCGTGTGCTAGCGGCACGGAACTTCAGCCCAAGCCAGGTCCCGCATTGCTGCATGCCAACCCATCCCAGCCCCGGCCCACGCACCCGGCGCTGCCAGCCTCGATGCTCCCGCTGTGTCGTTTGCTGCGAGCCAGAAGCCCTGGGTCGAGCCCTCCGTCTGAGCCAGGGAGGCCCACACGGCTGCCAGAAGGGACCAGCCCTTGCAGCCTGGGAGCGGGCGGGAGGTTGGGGCCGGATAAGGAAGTGTTCGCACCGCCCGCTATCTTCGGCACCCTCCCTGCCTAGCGCACCTGGCATGAGGTCGAGGCACAGCGGGTGGTCCGGCGCCCCGTCTCCGTCCAGGTCCCGACCCACGAGGGCGGCCGCCACAGCCGCCAGCTCCTGCCACGTGCCCGGGAGCTCAGGCGCCGAGGCCGGGGCACCGCTGGAGCTGACACGGCCCGACAGAGACGCGGCGGCGGGCCACCAGTCCCGCCGGTAGAGCAGCAGCAGGGGCGCGGCGGGGGGCCCTCCGGGGAACCCGGGCGGCGGAGCCAGCAGCGACGGAGGCAGGGGCGAGTCCTCGTCGAGTACAGACTCTATGGCAGCTAGTTCGGTGGCGTTACCCGCCGTCGCCGCTTGCAGCTGAGGCGGAGAGGAGGACACGCGCAGGGGGTTCAGCGGGGGCCCTGGCTCTGCTCAACCTCGCGCTTCCATTCTACACTCAAGACTTCAGACCAGAACGCGAGCCGCAACGAGAGACGCCGCCACGCATGCCCCCAAACGACCTTCGGCCCGCCCCCCGCCCACTCCCTGCCCCCACCACCCGACCCACCAGGGGCAGCAGGGGCAGCTCCGCAGCCCCCACCACCAGGAGCCCCGGCGTAGGGCTGCCGCCGCCACTGTCGCTGCCGTTGACGGCACCCGCCGCAGCCCCCAGACCCGCATCCACGTCCACCGTCGCCTGCAGCTGCCTGGCAGCTGCTGGCGTCCGGATGGCCCCGCGGGAGGCATCCCGGGCGAGGGTCAGGAGCGCAGGCAGACAGGGGCGCAGGTCGCAGCTGATGGGGAGCCGCGGCACGGAGGCGTTGGCCTACGGGGCATTAGTTGATTGTGAGTTAGGCCCATCAACATTGCCGCTTGCAGCCAAGGTTGATGAAGGCTGCTTGCGAGGGCCGTCATCGTCTGGGCCCCTCGGGGGCTGCCCCAGCGGCAGCGGCGCACGAGGCCCCCTGACGGTTTAGGAAGTCCACATACTGCCACATACCGTCTGTGCAATGGACCCTGACGCCAGAATCCCGCCAACATCCTCAGTGCACAGCGTTGTGGTGTTGCTGGAAGCAAAGGGAAGGGGTAGCGAGGGGGTCGGGCGTGTCCAAGCGGGAGGACGTCCGACAGCCGGGTTGATGCCCTTGTCCCACCTGGCGTGAGCAACGCTGAGTCCCGCTAGAAGCAGCAGGCAAGTTAACATCGACTGCGTTGTCTGAGAGCGAGGTTCCCGAGACCCCGATGCAGCCAGCGAAGTCCCAGTTGCCAACGTAACATCGTAAGCTAATTCAGCTAATAAGCTGCTCCTATCAAAAACAAAAGCGGCGCTCGGCTGGCGACGCGGGCGTGAGCGATGTTGCGCGCGCTGCCGGAAATAGACATATTCCAGTTCATAACAGAATGGCTTTTAATAGAGACAATGTCATAAAGGCATCACAAAGACACAGGCCGCACAGGGGCCTTGGAACGAGCTGGAAATTGAGGGGATGGGCTTTTCCTTCACACTCATAACCTTTCGGCGGACGACTCCCTGCGACTGCCCTCGCGCCTGCAGGCGATTCGCGGCGAGGTTTTAAACACGTCGGAGTGGCGTCCGCGTTGTCACGGCTGTCGCGGCGGTCGCGGATACGTACCTCGCAAGGTTTTACCTAGAAGGCAAGCCGTCAGTAGCTAAGCCACCCTAGCTCGCCAGAGGCCGCCCGGCAGACTGTGCTGCTCAGGAGAGGGGGGGGGGTTCACCCAGATTTTCACCACCTCGCCGCGTGGCCACCGCCCTCGTCCTCCGCCATCCCCGTCTTCCTCGCCTGGGCCACGAGCAACCAGCATCCACCTTTCCCTTCTTGCTGGCCTTCCCCAAGACAATTACACAACCAGATTTCGCCCTGATTGAAACAACGTTAACGATACGCTCAGACCAGTCCATGCCCTGGGTCTCGGAACCCCCTCTGGCGGCCCTCGGCCGTGTTAGTTACCGCTCTTCGGTCGCTCTCATGCGTATTTGCGTATGTAATTCACCACTCGTCGCCTTGCGGGTTTTATCATTCGTCAATGTGCGGGTCCCGCCCGTCCATGCTCCTTGCCCCCTCTCCTGCCCCGGGCTCACTCACTACAACCCCCCTCTCCCTATGCAGCTGCCACAGCTCTATTGGGCCCCGCACTCCCTTGAGCAGTGCCTCGCCCAGGCAGCACGCCACCAGGCGGGGCTCGCACAGGAAGGGGCTGGCGGCCTCCCACGCGGCACCGCTCACCATGACCTGCGGGGGAGGGAGGGGAGCAAGGCCAGCATGCACCCAGACCAGTGAGAGCCGACCCACATCGCTGCCCCGAGCGTAGTCTCACCTGCTGTAAGTCTCCATCCATGCCCTCCCGCCGCCCTTATCCCCCCGCTCCGCTCACCCCCTCCGCCTTGGCCTTTGCGCAGATGCGCGCCGCCCGGTTCATGGGCCTCCCCGTGTAGTCCAGGCGGCCCGTGCGGGGCACCAGCCGCACCATGGCCAGTCCGTAATCGATGCCGATGCGGAGCCGCATGCCGCGACGGACCAGAACGGGGCCTGGGAGGGGTCGGTGATGAATAGGGGGAAGTCAAGGACAGCGGTGCGGAAACGGCACTGTCTTGTCCTCCCCCGCCCTCTCCGCACCTTCCCACTCCTCCTCCGTCAGCTCGTGCTCCAGGAAGCCCGGCGGCCAGTCGGCGGCCAGCATGGCATCCACCATGTCCAGCCCCCACGCCACCGCCCGCTCAGGCGCGCCAAACACCAGCACCCAGTGCCCCCCGTCCGCGGACGAAGCCACCACGTAGCCCCCGTGACAGGCGGCCAGGCGCCGGGCGATGCCGCCAAACAGAGACAGCGCCTGATGGACAACGCCGGGGGCCGTGCACACGCTCCATCTGCTGCCCCCCGGCAGGCTGCCCCCCCGCAGGCTGTCGGTTGGGGGGGTACAGCCGCTCGCGGCAGAGGTCCAGGCGTGAGGGCCGAGGGTGCTAGCCTGACGGTCCAGTCCAAGCGGGAGCGAAGGCATGTGTTGCAGAGGGCTCATGGGTTGCCGGCGGAGGGTGCCGGTGGTGACGGACTCCACGCCGCCGGGCCTCAGCCGCCTTCCCCTGGCCACCCGCTCCCATGCGAGCAGCGCCTCCACCCCCAGCACGGAGCAGAAGACGGGCGTCACGAGGCCCGTGGCGGCGCCCAGGCAGCCCGGCACCGCCTCGCGAACGCTCCGGAGCGGGGAGGGCAGCAGCGCGAGGCGGGGCAGCAGGGCGGGGGACACGGCGGTGTACACGTCGCGGGCGGGTTCGCCCCGGTAAGGTGTGGCGTTCGTGCCGCCGATGGGCGGAAGGTCGTCGTCGAACGTGGTCTTCGGGTGGTCTGGTGTTCGGGCACGCAGGAGGCCAGCAGAAAACCTTACAGAACTTGGGTGAGCCCCCTCCCCGGAACAGAACAGCCCCCTTCCGTGCGTGCCTGCGGGCCGTACGTCTTCTTGTGGGCCCCTGTCGAGCACGTGCGTGTACCGCTGTCCATTCCCCCGTGATGGCCCCCTCCCCACCTGGAGGGCAGTCGAGCACGTGGTCCCCCAGGTGCAGCAGCAGCGGGGTGGGGGCGCCCCTGGCCGCCCTGCTGGACCGCAGGAAAGACAGGAAGGCTCTGAAGGTTGCGTCAGACAGCACCACGATCCCGCCCTGCGAGGGTCGGGCCACAGTGGGAGCAGCAAGGTTGAGACGCAGGTGTAAGAAGCGGGGCGGGGCTGAGGACAGCAATAAGGGCCTGCGGGGCTGAGCCGTGTTGCGCAGCAGGGTATTTTGTGCCTGGTAACATTGACAGTCGGGGCGTCCGCAACGCCGCAATTACAGCCTCAACACCACCCTCCTCACCATGGCGCAGTCGCTGATCTCCTTGGCCACAGTCAGGAACTCCCCCCGGAAAGCCACCCCGGTCCCGCCGCCCGTGCTGGCGCCTCCGGGGCTGTCGCGGCTGGGCCCCGCGCGGTGGGTTGCGGCGGCCCTGTAGCCGCGGGGCTTGACGACCTGAGCAGGCGCCCGGGAGGCGGTCGAGGGGTGGTGAATGCGGGGCTTGCATGGGGAACGGGGTCATGGAAGCAGCTAGACACGTCATCGGCACGCGGGGGTCCACTGGTGGTGTTGCTATGGTGCTGTGCTAGCTCCTGTTGTGTCGGGGGCGCACTTCATTTCTGCCATGCAGCCAATGCTCGTGCTCCCACGCACTACCCATGGCCCGCAGCCCCGCATACCTCGTGCGGCTGTGGGCCCGAGTGCAGGCCAATGCGGACTCGGAAGCCGCGGAAGACAAGGACGGGAGCTGCCTCCGACCCCCGTTCCCCGCTCCCCGCCTCCCCTCCGCCGCCATCCAGCCTGGCAGACGAGTCTCCGCCGCAGCCACTGCCGCTTCCCTTGCCCCCGCCCAGCCCCTGCCCATCCTCCTCCAGGTTCCCAGGCCCCCCGGCCGCCGCCCGTTGCAGCAGCAGCGCCACCGCCTCCTCCGCGCTCAGCCGCTCGTACAGCGCCGCCAGCTGCGCCCCAAAGGAACGAGTGGCTCCGCGGAGCCACGCCCCCGACTGGGCTCGCAGCGGCTTGCCCCGCACCTGCTGCACTGAGCCGTCCGTCCGGCGGCTGAACCCTGGCTCAGTGCTGGCGGCGTGCAGCGCCAGCGTCAGCGGCGGACCGGTCGCCGCCATCCCGGCGGCGGCCCAGTCCGCGCCAGCGGCGGCGGCAGCGTTCACGTCGGCCCACAAGGCCTCTAAGGCGCTGGTGCGGGCTGCGCTGAAGGGCGTGGCCGGGGCGGGAGGCGGCAGGCTGGACTGCGCAAAGCCGCGCGGATCGCTCAGCAGGTGGTGGCTGCCGAAGCCCAAGCCGAAGCCGGGGCGCGGCTCGAGAGTGCGGTAGCAGTCGGACCTGCGCGCCAGCTCGCTTGGGACGAGCACGGGGGGCAGGCTCTTGAGGGAGCGGTTGGCTCCGGGCGGTTGGTTCCAGCGGCTGGATCCAGCAGTGTTGGAACCGGCCAGCGCGTTCACGATCCAGCGCAGCGAGCGGTCCCGGCTGTGCCCGAGGGGCTGGGCGGAAGGGGTGTGGGGTGCTTGGGGTGGCATGGGCCGGGGTGGAGCCCGGGCCAAGGGCACAGGAGGTGGGGCGGCGGGAGACTGCCGTGGTGGGCACGGGCTTGGGGGTAGAGGCTCCGAGGGCGGACCGGGGCCCTCGCGAGACCACGGGCTTGGGAGCGCCTCGTCAGAGTGTGAGGGGCGCCCTCGGCCCCCCTCCCGCAGGTCCCCGCCCGACTGGGGCACGATCGGTAGCGACTGAGGAGCCGGGGCTACCGGGACCGGGGCTTGGCGAGGCCGCGGAGAGGCCGAGGCGGGGCGTGGAGGCACGTGGCATCCCCCCTCACGCGCGGCGGTGCTCCCTGCCTCCACCGCCTCCACTCCCTTGCACGAGCAGGCGTCATGAGCCCCTCGCGCAGCGCCCGCTGCCGGCCCCGGCGGCATGGGCCGCTCCTGAAGTGCCATGGAGACAGTTGACGCCGCGCCTCCGGGCTGGGGTTGTTGTCCGGGCAGGGTCGCCGGCTTGGGCCCGGCGGGGCCCCGTGGGGCCGTGAGGTCGGTGGCGCTGTTGTGCCGGCTGGCCCACCCCAGGCCCAGGCCGAGCAGGTGCAGGCCCTTCCGTGAGATCCCAGTAATGCTCGTCCTTGGCTCCCTGGCGCCGCCGCCACCGCCACCGCCGCCGCCGATGCTGCCAGTCCGGAGCGCGCCGCCGCCTTCCACATCGCCCTGCGACTCCTCGAGCCAGACCGCCGACGCTCTGCCCGCGGCCGCCGCGGCCGTCGCGTCAACCCCAGCGAGGGGCGTCGTCTCGGCGGGCGTGAAGGGGCTGTGGGGCGTGGCCGAAGCTGCGTGGCTGGACGGGTAGTGCCCGCGGGTCAGTCGGAGCAGGGGCTGCAGGAGGCTGTGGCTGCGGCCTGACGACGGGACGGGCGCAGGGGCAGGCGCGGCGATACGGGGTGGCGGCGGGGGCCCGCTGCGGGGCTCAGTGGGGCTCTCGATGCCGCTGGGGACCGGGAGGTCAGAGCGGTCTCCGCGGTCGGGGCTGAGAAGCGCCTCGGCACCGCCGGCGTCCCATGGCACCAGGCCCTGCGGGGAGCGAGGGAAAGCATGCGGGGCCTCAGGGTTACGGGTTCAAATGGGGGCCTTTGGGACTTGGCTGTTGGGTGGTAGAAGTTCAGGAATGGGATGGGCATGGAGGTCTGGCTCTTCAGCGGCTGCGTGCCCACCTGCCACGCGTCCGCCTCCTCCTCCTGCTCTGACCCTTCCTCCATGCCTCCAGGAGCGATAGCCGATAGCAGGCCCGCGCTCGGCGCGCCGCCGAAAAGCCCCGCCGCTGCATCCACGCCGGAAAGCGTCAGGCCACACTCTCCAATCGATCTAGGGATGGATCCATGCGTCCTGGAGTCGTGCATCAGCAGCGAGTACGGCGAGTGCGGCGAGTACGGCGAGTGTTGGCGGGGGCGTGTGCGGGTCCAGGGGCCGCTGCCGCTGTGAACGCCCAACTCCGGCGCCCGTGACCCCGCGCCGCCGGCGGCGCCATAGCGATTCGTCCAGCGAGTGACCGAGCCAGGGCACGTCACGGTTTCGCCACCCAGGACCGCCGCTGCTGCTGCCGCCGCCGCGGCCGCGGCCGCTGCCGAGGCCGCGGCGGCGGCGGAGGGCGAGAGGCTCGAGAGGCTGGCGGTTCGCCAGGCAGGGTGGCCCGGAGGGACCTCCCCGTCCGAGGCGCGGCGTCGACTGCGCCTGCGGTGTGCCGCGACGGCGAGACACCAGGGAGAAAGGGGCGGTGCGGTGCGGGCGTGCCGAAGCAAGCAGGAGCCCAGAAATTACAGTCCTCGCCCAGCACAGCCCATTTCTATCCTCCTGTACTCCCGTTTCCCTTCCTACTCCCGCCCCTGCCTCCTGGCCACGCCCGCCCCGCCCCGCCCGCTGCCCCCGCCGCAATCGTCACCTCATGGCCCCGACCGCCTCGACTGAAGGTCGGCGGTGCCTTGAGTCCGTGCCGCCTCCGGTGCTGACAAGCGCGGCTCCTTGAGCCGGCGCTCCCAGCTCTCGCGCGGGGAAGACCGAGATGCGAACCGTTCGCCGGGGCTGGGGTGCGGACGGCACCCTCGCACCTGTTGCACCCCCGACTTCCGCCCCTGGCAGCACCAGGGGTGCAAGCGCCGGCCGCGGCAGCGCTGCGGCCGCTCGCGGAGGGCTGTGGGGCGCACAAGCGGATGGGTGCGGGGCCTGGGGTCCCGAGGCCGGGCAGGGGGACGCCTGGGGCGGATGCCACACGCCGTCGGCTTCACGCGGGGGGGAGGCGGTGGTCGACGCGCCAGCGCTGGTGAGCATTGAAGAGGCGACGGCGGAAGTGGGGCCCGGCTGCTGGGTCTTGATCGACAAGCAGCTCTCCATCAGAACCTGCGACGACGGTTAGAAGTTCAACGTGAGCCCAGTAATGAGTGTTGTCTGCGCTGGGTGCAGGGGGCAGCAGCAGCGGAAGCTCGACCCTCTTAATCCTTAATCTTTGATGCTTGTGTGTGTGGGATGGCGACCACCCTCGCTGGCAACGTGTATGCAGGCACCGACCCTCATCACCCCCGCGCGCAGCCAATAATTGTACGCCCTGCTGCCCCCTGATACCCCGCGGTCTAGCCAGCCAACCCACATGGCCCGCGGCCCATGGGCTGAACGCCGCCGCCGCGTCCGCGGGCACCGCCGCCGCCGTCGGTACTTCCGCCGCCGCCGGCACCGCCGCCGCCGTCGGTACTGCCGCCGCCGTCGGTACTGCCGCCGCCGTCGGTACTGCCGCCACCGCAGCAGCAGCACTATCGCCTGCTGGGGGCCTTGATGGGACTGCCGCACAGGCGTCGAAGGTGGCCCCGTGCGGGGACGGGGGAACGTCACCAATCTGCAGCTGCCGCCGGCTGTTCGTCTTGAGAAGGTGCCGGCAGCTGGCTGTCGATGACAGCGGCGCAGCCGCACACCCCGACACGACGGGCTCGGCCGCCGCGCCCGCGCCGGCGGTGGAAGCCAGCCGCGCCGCCAGCCCTGGCACGGGCGTAAACCCGAACCCGGCTCCCGGCACCCCACCGCCTGCCACCAGGCTTTGATGACACGCCTCGCCGCCCGCGCCCAGCCCAGCCCCGACCCCCGTGCCCGCCCCGGTACCCGACCGCGTGCCAGGCCCCGTGTCCAGGTGCCGCCGGCTGCGGGCCTCAATGCCCAGGAGCGTGGAGGCGGCCGATCCAGAGCCGGGCGGCCGGGGCCCGGGGGCGGGGGTGGGCCAGACCGTGACCTGACTGACGCGGGGCGGGGGCACGGAGGAGCGGCGGCTGAGGCGGTCCAGCTCTGGAGGGCTGTGGGAGGGAAGCGGGGGAGAGAGGCTTGGGCGGAGCGGGGAACGCACGTGCGTACGACCTAATGGCAGGGCAAAAGGCTTTGGGCAGCGGTTCGGGTCTGCTGACGTCCGCATCCATGGGACTCACTGTGGCCCATAACAGTTGTCAGCTCCCGGAGGTATCATTCCTTCCCAGCAGCCCCGTCCTACCCTGTGGCTAAGACGGGAAGCGCCGAGCGCCCTACGGCAGAGGACCCGGGCGCGGGGGCGAAGGGGAGGGGGCCGCTGGGCGGCGCTGGCTGCGGCGGCGGCCTCCTCCTCGCCCACACATCCCCTCCGTCCTCGGTCTGCAGCAGCTCCGTGGGCCAGTCGGCCTCCAGCAGGCCGGACTGGGGGGGAGGGGGGTGGGGAGAGGGAGGAATGTGTGGGAGAAGGGAAGCGGTGTGGGAGGTAGGAACGAGTCCCTGCCTGCCTGTGTGCCCCGGCCCCTCACCTGCACCGCCAGCGCAAAGCCCAGCGCGTCCTCGGGTGTGTGGAAGGCCACCGCAAAGGCATCCCCCTCCGTGAAGCACTCGGTGCCGCGGTGGGAGGAGATGGCCTGAGGCGGGGGAAAGGGGCTCATGATCAGGAGGTGGGGGCCGGGGAGGTGGGGGGACTCGGCCTCACATTCAGCCCACTCCCAGCCCACTCCCAGCCCACTCCCAGTCACACGCACCCGGCGAATCACGGTGTGGTGGATGGACAAGCAGCGGTCCTGCGGGGATTGGAGGGGTGCGGGGACACACGAGTAAGGCACATGTCACATCCTTATCCGCCCACCCGGCGCCGGCCCCGGCTCATCCGCTGCCCCTCCACAACCTCCCCATCTCTCACCATGACCGCCGCCGCCAGCAGCTCCCACAGCAGCGTTGAGTTCTGCACGTCCGTCAGCGCCAGGGTGGTGCCGGGGCCGGCGCCGGGTGGCTCTCCGGCCCTGTGCTTGCTGTGCGGTGAGCCCTGCAGGCACTGCCTCCACCCCACCCACGTCAGGATGCCCAGGGGCACAGTCGCCATGCCCAGGGCCAGGCCCACAATCAGTGCCACGTCGGATGCGTCCACGTGGCCGTTGGCCTCGTCATCGGCGGCGGTTGGGGGCGCGGGCGGAGGAGGCACGGCGCGGTTCAGGGAGGCGAGGTAGAGGCGCAGCAAGAGGCTGGGGTAGGGGAAGGCTGCGTTGGGGTGTGGGAAAGAGGTGAGCGGGTAGGGTGGGACGGGTCGGGGGATGGGCTGGCGACGACGATGAGACCTAGCCCATCACAGATCTTACGCTGCCCCACCGAACCCCTGCCCACCCCTGACCCCCGCCCCCGCACCCGCTGCCAGCGCTCCCAGCTCTGCAGCGGTGCCGTTTGCAATGGCCTCTGCCGCCTCATCGCTCAGTGCCGCCCCTGCCTCCGCGACCGCCCGCAGCGCCGCCAGAGCCGCACGGTCCAGGACGTTTCTGCGCGGCACACAGCGAGCAACAGTGAGGTCAGTTCGTCCAAGTTTGTCATCCTGCTTCCCTGCTGCCATCCCTGCCCCCACGTCACGCGCTACGTAAAAGTACTTCACCCCCTCTTCCCCTTTTGCCTCCAGGCATTACCTTCCTCCTTGTCCTGACCCCGGCTGCGTGCGCTGCCCTGCCCTGCCCCGCTGCGTGCACGGCCCTGGGGCCCACCTGTACCGCTCGCTCAAGGGCAGGGCAATGTCGTAGGCTCTGTTGCCGTGGCGCAGGGACCGGGAGGCGGCCTGCCGGGGCCGATAAGGGAGCGAGGGCGCAAGGGGCGGGAGCCCCGGGGGACATGACATTACGCCCCGTGCCCCCTTCGAAGAATCAGCCAACATCTGCCCTGCCACGTCACGCTGGGTGAATCGAAAGCACTCACCTGCGCCACCGCCGCCACATCACTCGGCTGCAGCCCTAGTAGCGCCGCCGCCGCTGCCACCGACTCCGACACCACAATCCCCGGAGGCGGAGGCGCGGCTCTACCAGTAGCCGTCGCTGGCGTTGCTGCTAGCCGACGTCGTGCACTTGCCACTTCCCACGCCCGTCCCAGGCTCAGGCTTAGGCCCGCCTCCTCCTCCTCCTCTGTCGCCAGCCGGGGCTGAAGCATGAGCGGTGGCAGGCTGGACGCGTTTGCGACGGCTTTGCTCGGCACCTGGAAGCCCGCCGTCGAGGGCAGCACGGGCTGTCCGCCCAGCAGCAGGGAGGGCTTGAGGGCTAGCTCCAGACCGGCGAGCCTGCATGGAAGGAGCGGCATGGCGGTTCACTTCCGTGTCTTCGTTAAGAGCCAAGACCGAGGGAAAGCCCGTTTAAGCTGCCCCATCACGCTCCCGCCCCGCCCCGCCCCACCGTGTGAACTCCTCCGCCCGCGCCAGCCTCAGCAGATCGTGCTGAGCCCCCGGCAGCAGCCATGCATCGCTGGCGGCACCCACGAAGGGCGCACGGCTGGGCCCCACAGGGCTGGGGGAGGGGGGGACCCCGGCTGGGAGCAGAGCCGCGCCCAGCCGGCCCGACACGGCTGCATGGGGAGGGGAGGACCGTGGGCGGAAGGGAGTGAGTGAGCTGCATGCTACTTCTCTGATTGGCATGGCCCGCCTCCGACTTGCCCCAGGGACCCCACCTGGCGTCCCCGCCGTCGTCAGCCGCAGCGCCGCGTGCGCCCAGTCCACCTGGGGCCGTGGGAAGCGGGGGCACGGGGGGTCGAGCTTGATGGTTGCTGCTGACTGCAAGCGAAGAAAACCCTCGCTTCCACTGCCACCAAATCAGGCATCGCTGGGGGCCTCACCGTGAAGAGGCACCGTCCGGCCGCGAAGAGGGGATTCACGGCACCGCACAGCGGCTCGGGGGCTGATGCGTTCGTGACGGCACCGCCGGCGGCAAGCAGCTCCGCAAGAGGTGTGCCGAGGCGGCTACGCGAGACGGCCTCGCCTCCAGGGGTGAAGGGGGCGGCGTTGGCCGAGGCGAGGGCGGTGTAGAGGCGGAGGGCCGAGGCCAGCGGGCCAGGGTCTGCGGGGGAGGGGCGGATTGAGCCCGGGGCTGGAGGAGACTGGGGCCCTGCGAAGCGTGTGCTAGCGGCACGGAACTTCAGCCCAAGCCAGGTCCCGCATTGCTGCATGCCAACCCAGCCCAGCCCCGGCCCACGCACCCGGCGCTGCCAGCCTCGATGCTCCCGCTGTGTCGTTTGCTGCGAGCCAGAAGCCCTGGGTGGAGCCCTCCGTCTGAGCCAGGGAGGCCCACACGGCTGCCAGCAGGGACCAGCCCTTGCAGCCTGGGAGCGGGCGGGAGGTTGGGGCCGGATAAGGAACTGTCACGTTTGCACCGCCTGCTGTCATCACCACTCTCCGCCCTGCGCACCTGGCATGAGGTCGAGGCACAGCGGGTGGTCCGGCGCCCCGTCTCCGTCCAGGTCCCGACCCACGAGGGCGGCCGCCACAGCCGCCAGCTCCTGCCACGTGCCCGGGAGCTCAGGCGCCGAGGCCGGGGCAGCGCTGGAGTTGACACGGCCCGACAGAGACGCGGCGGCGGGCCACCAGTCCCGCCGGTAGAGCAGCAGCAGGGGCGCGGCGGGGGGGCCGCCTGCTTGGCCCGGCATTAGGGCAGCCAGGGATGCCGGCAGGGGCGCGCCCCTAGCAGCCGCTTCCTCGAGCGCGGAAGCCGCCGTGTTGCTTCCGGCAGTCGTTGTCAGCAGCTGAGGAGTCGAGCGGAGCGGAGTTGAACGGGATCATCCTCCCCGAACCCCGCAAATACCTCCCCCACAAAGTCCGATTAGCCCCCACCTGTTTCCCCTGGAGTACACCGATACCGACCACAGTGCAGAGCCCAACCCGGTTCCCCCCACCTTGAGCATGGGGAGCTCCGCTGCCCCCACCACGGCCAGACCAGGAGGGAGGCCTTCGGCGCCAATTCCTGACAGAGCCCCCGCCGCGCTGTAGGCCTCCCCTTCCACCACTTCCCCAGCTGCTGCCGCCTGCCGGCCGTCCCCCATCAAGGGGCCCACGTCCACTGCGGCCTGCAGCTGGCGCGCCGCGCCCGGGAGGCCCCCAGCTGCTCCGCGAGAGGCCTCACGCGCCAACGTCAGCAGGGCTGGCAGGCTGGGGCGCAGGCCGCAGCTGACGGAGAGCCGTGGGACCGAGGCGTTGGCCTGCAATAGCGCGCGGTCGGGCCAGGGTCAACAGGGGTGACAGGTAGGCGTGGCAAGTGCGTAAAAGCCGGGTGACAGATGTTCTCCACTCACCGGAAACGATGCAGCCTTCGGTGCCAGTAGAGCGCCCAGTCCCCCACCCGCGTCGTATGATTCCCAGCTGTGGATGGGGTGGGGGTGGGAGTCACATCTCCACACCTCCCAAAGCGCCAGGTGTCAAGGCTCAGCGGACCCCTTTGGAACTGTGACACCTACCGGGCTTGAGAGCATCTTACTCCGGCTAGCAAAAGGAAGAAAAACAGAAGGAAGTCCGGTACCGCGGTGGTGCGGGTCACATCGCTGCGACCTTGCCGGGACCGACAGCTCGGCGGCCACTGGCAAGACATCACTACACACTGTCACAAGGCCCCAGGTCTGCTCGCGGGCGCTTATGCGCACCGACGGCGCCGCGGAGGCGACAGGCCATATTCGAAAAGACACTGCCTGCACCAAAAGAAGGTCGTCCTCTAGTGTAAGCTATCACAGCCTGTGTAGCGCTGCTCGTGGCAACGGCGTTCCCCGACGTAATTGGTGCGCATACCGGAGACCGTTAGGACCGTTCGCCTTGCCGCGAGCTGCTACGTCGACAGGCTGTATGTGTACCTCAGTGCTCGCAACACGATGCTGCTGCAGGCAGCTCCCGCTGCAAGATTCGGGTACGTTCTTGACCCGTGGTCTGTACAAGCAATGTCGCTGTCCGTAGCCACAGAGTCGTCCCCGCGGATTATTCATTTGCAAGGCAAGAAGCCCAGTTCTCATGACCAGTTGCATGTCGAAACATGCTGGGAGGCAGACTCGGGGTCGCTGCCGGCCCCCGCCCGCCTATGGTCTCCGCCACTGCTGGCCCCCCAGGTAAGCCTGCAGGCGGAGGATGGCAGGAAGACGTTGCAGGAGGCGTCTGTGGCACGTGAGGGTGGCCTCACGCTCGTTCTGCCCCCTGCCCCCGCCGGACCGATTGACCAGGACCGTGTTGAGAGCTCGCCCTGCTCCGCAAGAAGTCCCTTCTTAACGCGCATCTAAGTGAAGTACGCGGTTGCTCATATTAACCTGTTGATAGGGAGGGCGAGGTTATGCGAGGTATGACCAAGCTGTCGCGGGAGCTCTCGCTCGCAAAGATGACGGACGCTTTCCACTTCACTTGAATATGCTGTTTTTATCAATGATACATGCAGCACTATTCAGACGAGGGGCCCGAACTGGTGCCTCTGACGATGTTGAATTGCGCCGGGTCAAGAAGTTTGCTCCGTTCTCGACACCAATAAGTAGAATGAAGCAAAGCAAAGCTCTCGATACGGGCCGCTGGGTGTGGGAGGGGCTGTGGTGTGGGGCTCCATGACACCTCTCGGGCGCCGGCACGCCAGGTGCGCCAGGTGGGGTGCTCAACGGAGCTCAACTCGCTGCCAAGCCGGCAGGTGAGGCAGGCGACTGGTGCACAAGGCCGCGCCCTCGTGCGCCCTCTTGTAACAGCACTAAGCAGCACCATGGCACTGGCAACTTGCCGAACGCCCTCCAGACGTAGGGCCGGGCCCTCTGCGCCAACGGCCACCACCCAACTCCCCTCAGCGTAGCGCATCACCAGTGCGCATGTCGGCGTGTTGCAGCGAGTTAGCAAGCCGGGCATACGAGCTAGGGGCAGCAGGTGGCTTCACTTTTTGGGCTGAGCCGCCGCCGTTAGGCTCTTCGGGCGGCGAAGCCCCCCGGGATTACCCCGTGTTGGCGTGCGTGCGTGCGTGCGTGCCTGTGTCACACATAAACATGCGATTCACGCCTAGCCCGCGATGCCACAAGCTTTAGTTTCCTTATCCCTATTGCTGCCCGGCCTCGCGGGGTTTGGGGCTCAGCCCTATTCCCTGTCCTGAGGAGGACAGACACACCTTGTTGACGTCCACTGCGCTGACGCTGTTGTTGTTGTTACACGGACATGGTACCAGCCGTGAACCCCCATACGGGCCGTGGGCCAAAGGGGAATGTGTTCAGTGAAGCACAAACAAGGTCAATGGAATCCAGCCTTGCCCAGGAGCACGGCATGCGGCAGGCGTCTACCGAGCGCCCAAACGACCCCAGGCAGTGTTCACCGCGTCAGGCGCCTCAGAGGGCGTTCTCAAACGACCTATGTCACTCGCCAACCACCGCGCTACAACAGAGCCGCCAGCAGCCTCCCACTCAGCAGGGCCTAACAGGCATAATCAGTCGAACAGGAAGCCGTCAGTCAGGAAATAGTCGAGGGGGGTAGAAGGGGCCCATGCCCCCAGTAAACTACCCGAAACCTAGGGACACAAGATAGGCGGCACCCAGCAAGTGGTGTAACCCGCCCCAGGCAGCGGAATGCCGGTCTGAAGCCGGGCCCGAGCCTCCATACCCCCCAACAGAGCGCCCCGAGAGCAGCGAGGAGGCACGCACGAGCCCCGCTCCGTGCCGCGCCCCTCCACGGGGCAGTCGAGGTCTGCGACCAGGAGGCACCCTAATGCACCCTTCTACCACCTCGACCTCGTGCTGGCACAATCCAGGCCGCCACCGCAGAGTGCAAGGCGGTGCTCGCCAAATCTCCAGAGCAATGTTCGGCCCAGAGCCTCCGATTCACCACGTCGCGCTCCTTCCAGTGCTCCAGGAACTTGGACTTGAAAAGCCGCCGCGGCTGCTGCGCGGGCGGCCCCGGGGCGCAATCGCTAGCAACCCGCGATCTCGGGCACTGCGACACCTTGTCCGGGGGCCGTTCAGTCGCAGATGGACCTTCAGCCAGACCTATAGATGCTGCAGATCGAGCGTGCGTGGCCGCGCTGGATGTGGCCGCGCTGGATGTGGAGTGCCTGCGCCCCTCCCCGCGCCCCCCCCCGGCCCATGAGCCTGGTTCAACGCCAGCCGGAGATGCGAATGTCGTACAAGGCGCCCAGCTGCGTCCTGCGGGTGCGAGTCCACCCGCGAGCTCCCTCGCCCTCGCCATTTGCAGCGATCGGGTGCGGCGCGCTGGCTCTTCGCGGCTGGCGAGGGGGAGCGCGAGCGTGCGGGTGCCGGCTGGCGAGCGCGCGCCGGTGGCGCTGCGGCAGCGCTTCTCGCCCATTGTTTCTGGTGCTAGCAAAGCGAATCTAGAGCGCAGCATAGATGGACAAATTGTTGCTTACAAGTGCCGCGGAGACCGAACACAGGGTCCCTGAACCGGCGCAGCCCCCGCCTACCTGCCCCCACCCCCACCCCACCCCACCCGCTACCCTACTGGCTACGGCTACCCACCATTAAACCCGGGAAACATCTTCTCGTAGAAACATGCGTCGAACTTAAACCTCGTCTCAGAGAGCTCGTTGAACTCGTACAGGGTGCAGGGTCCGTCGCTCGTGTCGCAGGATAGGTATTGGCAGAGAAAGTTATCGGCCTCATGGCAGACCTGCGCCGCTGTAAAGGTTGGCATGGTGCCTTGCCTTGAGGGTCCCACGGCAATTTTGCTTGCCGTGAGGTTGTACGGCTCCTGGGTAGTGCTGATATCAAAGCAGAAGACTGCGGGCGGATGAGGGGAGGAGGGACGGGCAAGGCCCGTGCGTTCCTCACCAATTGGGACTTGAGGTGGCGGAGTCGGTCGCTCAAGGCACGATGTGCTGGCTCGGCAGCACATCACCCGCCCGGGCAGTGGCACAACAGGGGGCCAAGGATACACAACACGCTTGTAGTAATTCGTAGTACCTCGGCCTACAGTATTGTATCGTATCCCCGGGACCCCCATCGGCTCCTCGCCAGGATGTACGCATGTGCACGCGCCATGGCTCGTGGCCAGAGGAGCTCACTCCCTCGCGCCCCTGCTCACCGTTCGGCTTCCTGACGTACAGGCAGACGCCGTACGCGTAGGCATTGGGCGAGCCGTCCACGTTTTTGAGTTGGCCGTTTAGGTTGAATGCGGCACAAAAGTTGTCAGCCTGGAGGGGGTGCGGATTGGGAGGGTCCAATGGGCGAATCGCTCGTCCAAACCTAGGTCCAACGCCCCCCGCGGATCCTGTGCCACACGCCCGGACGCGATTCCACCCCGGTGTCACCCCTCCTGCCTGGCAGGCATCGTGCGCGGCGCTCAGGGGCGTTGTGGCCAGATCATCCCCTACGTGGTCCGCGTCTGACAAGTGACCGGCGGGAAGGGGGCACGGGCGGGGGGGGGGGGAGCGGGGACGAGACCAAGCCAAAGCTGAAATCGGCATGACACCATCGTCGGGGCTGGGACGCTGCCGGAGCAGGGTCAATCAAACCAGGGCTCCCCGAGCGCGAACCCAGCACACGCCCGTAATCGTCATAGCCCCTGTCATACCACGTCGACCACGTTTCATGTCCCTCTAGCGTCTAGCCATGGCTAGCCCATCCAGCCGTTCCAGCGCAGCCACGAGCAGCCATCACTTACCTGGGTACACTTCATACAGGGCTGAGTCAAAGTTATCCCCCATGGGCGGCCCCGGGTCCATGGGGCAAACTGGCATGCGACGAGGATGGGGCAGGGGCGGGGGCCGGGTGAGTCGGTTGGACGGGGCCATCCGCGGCAGGGCCACGCACGGGCCGCTGCGTGCCCTAACAAGCGGAACTCGGACAAGCCTGTCGTCGTCAGCCGCGCCATGCTGGCTTACAGAAGGCAACGCATCTTGCTTACGGCCTTCCTGGCGCACAAGAGCAGCCCCTCACGCCCCGACTAGCCACCCGCCCTCCTTCCCAGTGCGCACAAAGCCCACGCAGCCTACGTTTCCTTGGATCTGAGCAGCCCTCTACAAACTCCACACCCTTAGCCGCGCCACCACCACCACAACACTCCTCACCGGTGATTTGGGCGTACAGACAGACCGGGTGGGCGTACGTCGTGGTGGGCAGGGGCGTGCTCTTCAGGAAGCCGGTGCTCGTGTAGCCGCGGCAGCCAGGCGTCACCGCACAGGCGCTGGCCGCAGCGGCGAGGGAGCCGAGGGGGCCACCGATGTTGTCCCCGGGGCGGTCTAGGTCGCTATGAACCGTGAACCCCGAAACGGATGGGCAGGCTGTGGCGGGGCGGGGCGGGGCGGGGAAGGGCATGGGGGGCGGGGCCCATGGGCCGTTTCAATGTGGGTCGTCGCTCAGCGGATGGAGCCAGGCCAGAGCTAGCCACCCTGTACCGTACTCAAGCCATTGACCACACGCAATTCGCACATGGCCACCCCGCACCGCTCACTCGAATCGATCTTGGTATAGAGGCACAGCGCCGGGTTGTCCAGCATCGTGCCGACCACGGTGCTCTTGATCCGCCCCAGGCTGGTGAACCCACGGCAGTCTGGGCGCGAGCTGCAGGCGGCGCGGGCCGCCGCCTCCGAGCCCAGGTTGCCCAGGTCGTCCCCCGGGTGGTCCACCCCCAGCTGGTGGGAGTAGCCAGGGTAGGCCACGCAGCCTTGGGGGCCGGCACGAGGTGAGGGGGTGGGAGCGGGTCAGCTTGCGCGTGGGTGAGGAAAGTAACGGAGGACGTGGGTTTCCGCTTGACGTGTTTCACCCTACCCCTGGTGCAGCGCCCTTCGCGAGCTCGTGATCCTTCCCTCCGCGTCACGTGGACACCCCTCTCGCCTCCGAAAGGCGTCAAACCGCCGCAATAGAAGCACGCAAGAGGCCGTGACGTACCAAAGGGAGGTGGGGGCGGCCGGGGAGGCGGAGGGCGCGGCGGCATGGGCGGGGTCGGCGGCACGGGGGGCAGGAGGGTGACGCCCACTCCAAATAACACCGGGCAGGACCGGTCCGCTGCCTGGGGGTACCCGCTCGCAGCGGGGGAGGGGTCGCAGCCCCTCGACGGCACCACGCCGCGCTGCCCTCCGGCGCCGAGGCACACCCAATCCCGGATGTTGTCATTGTCTGCGGGGGTTGAGCAGGAGCAGGAGCAAGGGCAGGAGTAGTTGCACAGCTCTGCAACCCGCTCGAGGCATACCTCAGCAAAGCAAGCGTGCGGTCAACCGAGGGTCCGTGCCTTGGTCGCTATCCTATCGGGGGAGCGGCTGCCCCGCAGCGTGTTCGAAGCGCCCAGCCAGCCGCATGCGACCGCAAGCTGTCAGCGCAGGCCCGCCCTCGATGACTCACTGCAGTCCACGCTTAGCATGCGGCCCTCGCTGCAGAGGTTGCCGGCGGGGTAGCCGCAAGAACCTGCAAGCAATCAAGCGTGGGCGACAGCGCACCTCACGGCTCTGTGCCCTGCGCCAACTGAACCATCCGCGGCGAGCGAGACGGTCCGCTAGATAGCTGCTGCCAGCCTGCAGGTACCGGTGTGTACCGCGCGCACGGCGGTGCGTGGCGGCATGCATGCGTGCCCACCCACCGTTCGCGGTGAGGGGAGGGCAGAAGGCGTCCGCAGCGCCCGGCCAGCAGCCCAGCCCTGAGCGCACCACCCTCAGGGCGCTGCGGTCGCCCTCCAGGTCGCAGGCCAGGTCCTTGACGCCGTCCGCGTCTGCGTGCATGCAGCCGGAGAGGGATCGAGAGGGACGGGGGCCGAGTGCTCAAGCGCGGTGCCCCGGGGGACATACAATGCCCGAAGAGCCGTAGCTGCTGCTGCCAGTACCGGCTGGGGTGCCGTGCGTGGGGTGGACGTCGAACGAATCAGGTCTGCATCCCGCCCATGTGTGAAGCAGCCACCCAGCATGCAGGTACGTAATGTACCCACCGCAATCCAGCTGCAGCACCTTGCCGCCGGGGCACCAGTCGCCGGGCGGCTTGGGGCACAGCGCGCCCAGCACCGCAGGGCAGGCGGACGCAGGTGCGTCGGGATAGCCCGTGTTGGCGTCCGCCGTGCTGCACCCCCGGGTGCTCAGCGCCACCCCTCGGGCCCCGGTCGTGTCGAACAGAACAGCGTCCAGGAGCCCGTCGCCGTCTGGAGCGGGGAAGGAGGGGTCGCGGCGGGTAGGGGCATGGGGCTCGAGTTAGGTTAGGGACGTTGCTGCATTGGGCGGGCTTAGCGAGCCGTTGCCCTTGCAAACCATGCCCACGGCTGCCTCAGCATGGAGTCCGCTGCCGTGGATCCTGCGTGGATCCTGCCGTGGATGCTGCGTGGATCCTGCGTGGATCACGACACGGACCCACCGCAGTCCTTCTGCAGCCGTGTCTCCCCGGGGCCTCCCTTGGTCCATTTGCCGCACTCCACGGCAAAAGCTGCAGGAAGGGGCGCACGAGCGGGTGTGTGTGGCTGGAGCCGGGGCCGGTTTGTTTGACCTCCGAGACGCAAGGGCAGCGCGCTCGGCCCCCCTGTCCCCGCGCATTCCTGCACTGAATTGATGACCCCAGGCCTCCGCTGCTGCTCTAGTGCAGTGCCAGTCGAATGAACTGCCACTCACGGTGCACCCGGGCCTTGATGCAGGTCTCATAGGCCGCGCCCCGGCCGAGGTTTTGCTGTGTGGTCCCAACCGCTCCAGTGAAGATGTCCCTCCTGAGGATGCAATCGTCTGTGCCGGACGCGACTGCCGCAAACCTGAGGCCAACGGCACACGCATGCTTGCATGGCGACCACCGTCAACCATCGTGGAACAAGCCAGCATCCATCTAGAGTCTGCCCTTCCAGGCCCTTCCATGCCAAAACCTCTAGCCGCCTCCTGGCCTCCTTGTAGGCCATAGCTACTAGGCCAGTGGTAATGGTGATCCCCGGCCTCGCCGCCGTCGGCTCACTGGCATGTGGGGTCGCGGTCGCATGCCCCCAGGCACGTGCTCTTGTCCGTCGAACTGAGCGTCCGGATGAATGAGCCCTTGATGTCCCTGCGGGGTGGCGAGCGGCGATGAAGTACCAAAAGACTTGACCCCTGGCGTAGGGCGCGCCAGCTGGGCGGGAAGCCTGCTGTCTGGCCAGGCGTGGCCTCACATCGAGCCGCCCCCCTACACGGCCACAGAACAGAACAACGAGCAAGCTTTTCGCCTTCAGGGTGGCTCACCAGGAGGGGATGCAGTAGTAGTTTCCGTAGTTGGGGCGGCTGAAGCAGGTGGTGGCGGAGGCGGAGCCAGCGTTGGTGCCCGCAGACCCATTAACGGCGCTTCGCCGCAGCCAGCCTGCACCGGGTTGGCAGGGGGGCAGCAGGTAGGGCAGGCAGTGAAGCGCCACGGCGGGAGAGAGACTCGGCACAGGGGCGTCTGTCGAGACGCGTTCGCACCCACAGAGCCCCTAGCAGCAGGGGGGCCCCCACAACCGAGGGGTTGAGCATGGTGGGAGACCCGACTCAGGGGCTGTCGAGAGAGCCCCGTGCGTGCCCCCTTCCTTCGACGCACCCGTCGCACTCACAGGGCCCAGCAGCCGGATCGAACACGCTGAACTCGCACGATGCGTTCCTGGCGCACGCCGCCTGGCAGGCCGTTGCGTTGGGGGCCACTGTACTCGGCACGGCCGTATCCGACAGGGGGTTCCCCTTCATGTCTATGCCAGGAATGCACACGAGGCTGCTGGGGCCTGCATGCTCCATCATGGAAGGGCAGGGCGGGGTCAGTGTGCTTCCAACGCCAGGTTCTAATGCGCAGCCATCCGACTAGCGTAGCCTTTCGCAAGGCCCCAAGCAAGGTGCACTCCCACTCGAGATGCCCAGCCGAGACACCAAAGGCCTCACCTCCTGACGACCAGCCGAAGCGGCGCGCGTACGTCTCCTGGATCCGCTTGAGGTCCGTCACACTGAGGGCACGATTGTAGACCAGCACCACGCCCAGCTGCGTGCGGCTCTTGGCGGTGCTCATGCACTTGGATGTGCCCACCGTGAAGCGGTCGGGCCCAATCGACATGGGGGGCTGGCCGGTGAAGGCCTCGCGCAGCGCGATGCCGCCGCTCGCTCCGGCGTAGTAGTACGCGCCCTCCCGGCCGCCCTTCCGCCGGACGAAGGCGTGCAGCGTCCAGCCGGACTCCACAGGCACGGGCTTGGACGTCTCGAAGGCCAGATTCCACGGAAAAGCGCCCGACATGTACGACTCCCGGGTACCAAACAGGAAGCCGCTCGAGCCTGGCGAGCCCGCACAGCTTAGCTCGGCTATTAGGTAGTTGGCTTGCCAGTCGATGGCACGGGCCTTGAGGGATTGGATAACTACGATGGTGAAAGGGGCGGCGGGGTCCGTGCTCCAATTCGGCAGGTCACTGGTGAGAACACCGGCGGCGGAGGTCATGTCCAGGGTCCATCCCGCACTGGGGGGGCCGGTGCTGTTGCTGTAGGCCGTGGCGGCAGCGCCCTCGACCTCCTCAAAGGCGATCGACTGGTTCCTACCGGCCGCCACACCAAACTGAGCACGGGAGGCAGGGAGGGGGGTAGCGGAGGGACGGGATTGTACAGGTCAGCGGCTGCAGATGGCAGGAGCAACCAGCTGACTGAGGAGCATTCATGCTGACCTATCTAGGCCCTTCCACTCTCTTGCATGCGTAGCTGACCGCACCAGCGGCATGCATCCCCCGCGTGCACCCGCCCTGCGTCCCCGGAACCGCACTTGCCTGCAGGTCCCTCCACGCCGTCGCCGCACTGCTGTCGAATCGCGACACCAGCACGTTCCTGGCCGAGTCAAAGTGGGCGCACTCGGACCGCAGGTCTGGGGGCAGGACCGTGGCCGCGCCTGGGCGGAGAGGACGGCGGGGCGGGGCCGGGAGGGGGGGCGGGGGTGCGGGTGGGACGGGCTGGAACCCTTGCCTGCCACGTTTGCACGGGCAGCACTGGATTTGACTGGTTTTGTCCTTCGTCCGCTAGGGACCGGCGCCGCATCAGCGATGGCGGCAACCCGGCATGCATGCATGCCTCTCAGCCCAGGTTGTAGCCCGGCCTCTTCGGGCCTCTCAAGGGTCTGAGCAATCGATGCGGGCAGCGCCACAGCGCCTCCGTCCCGGTATGCGGGCGCACCATTGAGGCCCGCCACGAAGGGCCAAGGGGGAGGCGCAGGCGGGGATGGAGGCGGGGACGGCGGCAGTGACGGGCCTGGCGGGATGGGCCGGGGGGCGGGGAGGGGCGGGGTCATGAACCATGACAGGCAGGCAGCGACTCAGACCGGTTCTCAACTTTCGACCACCTCATCCGCAACTGCGTTGACCCTGGTTGCCTAAGTTTCAGTCCTGACCCGGACGGCGGAGGCTCTGCTCTGGTGGAGCTCTGCCCAGTTCGTTACTGCGCTTGAGGCTGGGGAAGTCGCGGCAGGGAAAGCCAGCGGACCATTGCGAGAGAGGGGGACGCGAGCGGCACCGAAACCCCGCCGTGTCGCGCGCCGAAGCCGGGGTTTAACGTTCTGCTCGTAAGGTAGTAACGCTACAAGGCCAGTAGAGCCACAAGCGCGAAAGCGAGCGCACGCGAAACTCGAACCCAACGAGCCAAGCTGTCGGGCAAGAAAGTCCGACGACAGACCAAGGCACAGTCTGAGTGCTTCCGCTAGCTGCGGTGATACGCCATCGTTTTAGCTCTCGCGTTCCTTGTTAACCCACGCAGTCCGAGCGCACACTGCGACACAGCGCCAGTTGGGTTGCGGGCATAGCATCCTATCTTTCTGCAATTTTCTGGAGTGACTGTGCCGACCAGAGCGACGGCCGCTCTGGTACGCTCGCCACACTTACTCTGTGCATCGATACCGCCGACGCCCAGCCAGATCAATAGGAGCACGGTCGATGGCCGAAGCAGCTTCTTTGCGGATGTGGTTGAACCACTACTGAGACCTGCGGCCACCCGTCTGCTGCAGCGAATGATGCTGCGTGGCCTGGTCACACACTCCATATCGGCTGCAAGTAACCGATCGGTTGTGACACACACACGGTCCTGAAGCATATGCAGAAGAGGCAAATACAGTAGCAGGCGATCGGGGGTTTGGGGGGACGAACCGATGGCGGTTAGTTGGCAAGGGTTGGCACCAGTCGATGCGCGGATGGTTACCCGTCATGAGCGACAGCAGCACAACAACTCACAGCCTGCCGAGTCGAATCTCACTTGGGAACACGGACGAACCAGACGCACGGGCGCATACTCGCCACCTCGCGGTGCGCAAGTACAACGGTGGTCACAGCTGCAAGCTGCAGCCTCCGGACGATGAGGGGTTGAGAATGCACGGGTTGTGGGCACCGGAGCCAAGCTGTCCGGAAATGGCGGGATAGAGCGGGCGGGCCCAGAGGGGGTAGGAAGTCGCTCGATCGCCTTCGACACGGACGTGCCAAGGCCCAGGGGCCCAGGCAGCTTATAAGCACGGGCGCGTCAAGTCAGGGGCCATACGCTACTCAAAGCCTGCCACATCACTTGGCTCGCAGGCCCCAACTCACTTTTGAATGGCCAAAGCAAACGCTGAGCAAACTCCTCCGACACGCGTCCCTCGCGCTGTACATAGCGGATAGCTGTCGGGGTTTGACATGTCCGATCAGTCGCAGCCTGCCTCTGGGGAGTCGATGGACGTCTCGCGCATTTGGCTTCCCACCATCCTCGGCAGCATCGCCAGCTTCCTGCCACCCAACGAGGCAACATGCACCCTGCGGCTTGTCAACTCGGTTGCCTGTGCCGCCACGGAGCAATACACGGTCGTGTGTCTGGGGAAGCCCGTGCCCGCGGAGAGTTTTGCCGCGCACTGGTCCACCCCGGCCGCGTACCAGGGCCTGACCCGCGACCAGCGTCTGCGGCTGCTGTGCCTCACCGCCGCCACGGGGGACCTGGCGAACCTGGAGGTGGCTCTGGGGACAGCGGGCCTGTATTTTGGGCATGTGGAGGTGGGCGTGGAGCTGATGAGTGCAGCCGCTGCCGCCGGGGAGGTGGAGGCGTGCAGCTGGCTGTGGCAGCACGGGTGCCCCATCAGTGGGCGCACCCGGGACGGTTGGAAGCTCCGGAGCGCCGTGTTCGCCGCCGCCCGCGCCAACCAGCGGGCGGCCTGCGAGTGGCTGCTGGCACAGGGGGCGGCCTCGCTTGAAGCCGCCCTCATTGGCGCCATCAGGGGCAGGCACACGGACCTGGTGGAGTGGCTGCTGGAGGAGGGAGCGGGCGTGGGAGACAAAGCAGTCATGGCCGCCGCCGAGGCGGGGCCGCCGGAGCTGGTGCGGCTGTTAGATGACTACCTGTCCAAGCGTGACGCAGAGGACTACCCCAGTCACCGGCTGGTGCCATGCATCGCCAAGGGTTGCAACCTGGAAACCCTGCAGCAGCTCTGGCCCCGGCTAAGCTTGCAAACGCATGATTTTATCAAGGGCCTGATCATTGAGGCAGCCGCCGCCAGCCCCACGCCCGACTGGCAGGCCAGAGTGACGTGGCTGGCGGAGCAGGGCCTGCCCACAGTGCGTGTGGGGGTCGAGGCGGCCGGCTGCCCCGACGCCGTTGAGCGCCTCACGTGGCTCGGGCAGGCGCTGGGGTACCGCCCACAAACCGACTGCCTGCAGTCAGCCATCCGCAGCGGCAACACGGATGCCGTGCGCTTCCTGCTGTCCAGGGGCCTGGATGGGGGCCGCTGCACTGACGACATGTACAGAGGACCGGCCGGCGTCAGCTTGGAGGTGCTGCGGCTGCTGAGGGACGGCGGCAAGCTGCTCTACCCGGCCGCGGCGTTTGTGCAGGCGCTGCTGGGCGCTGACGTGGAGGCCTCCGCCTTCCTGCTCGAGGCGTGCCGGGCAGGGGCAGGCGCCGGCGGGGGGCCAATCGGCGTCGGCTTCGGGGACACAATCTGGGAGCTGCAGACGAGCGGACAGCTCAACGCCCGGCATTTCGCCTGGGCCGCCCAGTCGGGCAGCGTCCGCATGATGGCGTGGCTGCAAGAGCAGGGCTGCCCGCTTGGGCGAGAGGTGTGGAACACGTTCTTCAACGGCCTGATGGAGGACGAGAACACCTTCCCTCCCCAAGTGGGCGCCGCCAACTCGGGCTGCCCGGCGGCGCTGGAGTGGCTGGCCGAGGCGGGGTGCGAGATGCCGGTGCGTGCGGGTTGGTCGGGGCACGGGGCGGGTGGGTGCTGGGTCTACCGCGAGTGGGGATAGCAAGGTGGTGCACGGCGGCTGCGGACGGGGTGGGCGTCAGGAGATTCGATACGCTACCAGTAAGCGCAGGACGGGCCCCTGACGGCGAGCTTAAGGCTTACGCTGCCTGCAACGCGCCCGACGCAAAAGTCAGTGGCTCCTGCTCTGGGCGTAGGGTTTGGGGAGCGAGCCAGGGCTCCCGTACTGGTAACACCCGCGTTGCTTGACGCCACTCCCTTCCCCCAAAACAACCCTTGCCCCAGACCACCGGCATGCCCTACGTCACAGCCGCATCAAACGGCGATCTCCAGACCCTGGCCGTCCTTCATGGGCTGGGCGTGCCGTTCGGGCCGCCGGACGGTTCGGCCCTCATCTTGGCAATGACCCGGGGCGCTCTGGTGCCCGCCCTCCGCTGGCTGGTGGAGGCGGGGGCGCCCGTGCACTGGGGCCGGCGGCCATGCTCAGAGGGTGCGGCCCCTTCGACCTCGCGGAGGAGCTGGCCTGGATCGAGGAGGAGCGGGCAGCGGCCGGCGCGGGGCAGGAGGAGGAGGAGGAGGAGACGGAGGAGGAGGAGGAGACGGAGGAGGAGGAGGAGGAGGAGGAGGGGAAGAAGGAGGAGAAGGGGGCAGACGCGAATCCGGTCTAGTACGAGTGGGCTGGGCAGGGCGAGGAGCAGCAGGCCCTGGCGCTAGCGGGCGATGGTGCGGGGGTGAGGCCGTCCCTGCCACTGGTGCTGCTGCCGTAAACGCAGGGGCCGCCGGTGGCAGGCCAGGAGGGGGAGGGAGAGGGAGGGAGAGGGACCGGGGACGAGGAGCAGGGAGGCGGTCTGTGATGAAGCGACGGGGTCGTTGCAGACGCGAGAAGCGGGGTGTGGAGGTCGGGAGCGAGGACGAAGGCCTGGGCCTGACAGGTAACATGGCGGCATGCGAGAAGGCCCCAGACGAGGCATGGAGCCTCTGTCACGTGTGCGTCCACACCGCTGCTCTGACTCTTGTGCTGATGAGGCGGATTGTCTAGGCCACGGGAGTACGGTGTGCGTGATTTCGTTGGGTAGAGGGTTACCTGTGCGGGTGGCGAGGGGTCACCCCCGGCTGTGACCGGTTGCCGCTTGGTTGGCCAGGGGGCAGCCGATGTTGGTGCACAGGTGCAGGAACCGGAGCATAATAAGGCATGACAAGGCATGCGGGAGCAGGGGCGCACTTTGCGCGGTGGATGCTGGCTTGTCGTGCCCCTTGCACCGAAGCCCGAGGGACTGCAGGCAAGGTTAGAGCGCTGAGTTTGCCGGATGTTGCTTTACACTGAGTGGCTTATTGGCGCCCCTCGGTCTACCGCACGTGTGTGGGGTCGCAAGGACGGGGCATGAAAGCTTCATTGGCACGTTTCCCAGTCTCGGCAGTCTGCTTGTGCTGGTAGGTTGGTGTGCTTGTGCTGGTAGGTTGGCTCTGATGGCCCCCTGGCTGGGCTGCCGTTGCGCTTCACGGCCTGCTGGGGCCTTCGGAGCGTTCAGTACAGTGTGCAAGTGCAAGGGCTACAGCCTACAAGTCAACAGGTGTGCTCAACAGCTTGCCCGAAGGCGGAGGTCCCCAAATCAGCTAGCATCTCCTCTGCTGGCGCCTTCACTTGGTGCGATGACGGGTGGAACTCTTCGAGTCAGTCCCGGTGCGCGGGCGGGAGGCGAGCGGAGAAGCGGGGCAGGGTTTATTATAGACAACGGGGCGTAATGCTGCGGTGACTGGCGTTGCATTATGTTGGCCGACGCAGGGGCAGGGGTATTGGGGAAGGCGGAGTCACCAAGGCCCACACCCTCCAGCACCCGGCACAGGACGACGCTCTCGGGGCTGATGGGGGGGCCTCGGGGCGTCCGACCTTTGGCGGCCGCTAGTAATTGGGGGGCCTCGGCGCCCTCGGCGTGCATGAGTGGGGGTCCGGGGGGCCGCTGACACGCACGCGTAGCCGCCTATGAACGGGGGACCCTTTCGGGTGATCGGGGGGGGGGGGGGGGGGCATCAGGCGATTAGGCGGCGCGCCCCTGACACGCAACTCCGCACGTACGGCGCATACACTGCGTTGCGTCACATGCAGTGAAGCCGTTGTCGAGGAAGTGCTCAAGCACTATGACCTTTTGTGCTGGCTTGGCCGGCGTCAAACGTAGATGTCGACGTTCATGTCGGGTGTGAGACCACACTGTCGCGCCGACAGCGACAGGCGAAAGTAACACCCGTAACGTACTGCGACTTTATCAGCAATGGAGTGGCGAAGACTGGCAACTAGCGTGCGAGCAGTGCTGCAGGCTCTGAGAGCAGTGGACGCTCTGCCAAAGACGACGCTAAGAGTGTGCACGATATGAGTGCTACGGGCGTGGCGCACGCCCGTTGGCGTCGCCAAGAGGCGTTCGGCGTTGGGCGACATGGCAAAACACGGCTGCGCGAGCGCACCCTTCCGAGGATGTTGCTGCTATGTATACTAATGCTGGGCTCCATGGCCCAAGCCAGGTACGCGACGGGTGCCGGACTGAAACTGCTGGCCATGGACGTCGAAGGGGGGGTCCCCGACCCTTTCCCCACCCCGGGTTACGCCCCCGTCCACAAATGCCCCCCTTGCACGCTCCGTGCCTCTCCCCCGTCAAACTTGCAGCCTGGCCGCGCTTGTGGTCGACGGCGGGCCGGTTGGCCGCGTCGCGGCGCCGGAACCAGGAGCCGCTTTGTTTCGGGTGCGTGGGGCAGGCCGAGGTCTGGGCTCGCGGTCAAGCCCGAGCTTGATCACCCCTGGCAACAGCCGTATCAACGACAGTCCTTATGTCGCCACAGTCGTCTCAACTTCCTGCTCTAGGATCTTAGCCGCATGGTGTGCCCCTGGCGCCACTGCCCCCCAGACCAACGCCTCGGTCCCACGGCTCTCCGTCAGCTGCGGCCTGCACCCCAGCCTGCCAGCCCTGCTGACCCTCGCGCGTGAGGCCTCCCAGACCGCCCAAGGCGCTCCGGGCGCTGCCAGGCAGCTGCAGGCGGCGGTGGACGTGGATGCGGGGCTGGGGGCTGCGGCGGGCGTCGTCTACGGCAGCGACAGCGGCGGTGGCGGCCCTGCGCCGGGGCTCCTGGTGGTGGGGGCTGCGGAGCTGCCCCTGCTGCCCCTGGTGGGTCGGATGGTGGGGGCAGGGAGTGGGCGGGGGGCGGGCCGAAGGCCATTTGGGGGCATGCGTGGCGGCGCCTCTCGTTGCGTCTGGCTCTGGTCTTAAGTGTGGAAGGGAAAGTGTGCAGAGCCAGGGCCCCCGCTGAACCCCCTGCGCGTGTCCTCCTCTCCGCCTCAGCTGCAAGCGGCAGCAGCGGGTGACACGGCCGAGGCAGCGGCTCTGGAAGCAGCCGCTACTGCGGGCTCCCCCCTCCCGTCTTCCCTTGCACCCCCTCTGTTGGGGATGCCCGGAGGGCCCCCCGCCGCGCCCCTGCTGCTGCTCTACCGGCGGGACTGGTGGCCCGCCGCCGCGTCTCTGTCGGGCCGTGTCAACTCCAGCGCTGCCCCGGCCTCGGCGCCTGAGCTCCCGGGCACGTGGCAGGAGCTGGCGGCTGTGGCGGCCGCCCTCGTGGGTCGGGACCTGGACGGAGACGGGGCGCCGGACCACCCGCTGTGCCTCGACCTCATGCCAGGTGCACAGGGCGGAGGGTGGCGAAGACAGCAGGCGGTGCAAACCTGACAGTTCCTTATCCGGCCCCAACCTCCCGCCCGCTCCCAGGCTGCAAGGGCTGGTCCCTGCTGGCAGCCGTGTGGGCCTCCCTGGCTCAGACGGAGGGCTCCACCCAGGGCTTCTGGCTCGCAGCAAACGACACAGCGGGAGCATCGAGGCTGGCAGCGCCGGGTGCGTGGCTTGGTGCTGGGATGGGTTGGCATGCAGCAATGCGGGACCTGGCTTGAGCTGAAGTTCCGTGCCGCTAGCACACGCTCCGCAGGGCCCCAGTCTCCTCCAGCCCCGGGCTCAATCCGCCCCTCCCTCGCAGACCCTGGCCCGCTGGCCTCGGCCCTCCGCCTCTACACCGCCCTCGCCTCGGCCAACGCCGCCCCCTTCACTCCCGGAGGCGAGGCCGTCTCCCGTAGCCGCCTTGGCACACCTCTTGCGGAGCTGCTTGCCGCCGGCGGTGCCGTCACGAACGCATCAGCCCCCGAGCCGCTGTGCGGTGCCGTGAACCCCCTATTCGCGGCGGGACGGTGCCTCTTCACGGTGAGGGGTGCCGGGTGTGCCGGGTGTGGCTTAAGGGAAGCCAGAGGGAGCGAGGGTTTTCCTCGGTGGCAGTCAGCAGCAGCCATCAAGCTCGACCCCCCCTGCCCCCTCTTCCCACGGCCCCAGGTGGACTGGGCGCACGCGGTGCTGCGGCTGACGACCGCGGGGGCGCCAGGTGGGGTCCCGAGGGCCAGTCGGAGGCGGGCCATGCCAAATAGGGAGGTATTGCACGGCTCATAGACTCCTTTCCGCTCGCGGTCCTCCCCTCCCTCCCCATGCAGCCGTGTCGGGCCGGCTGGGCGCGGCTCTGCTCCCTGCCGGGGTCCCCCCCTCCTCCAGCCCTGTGGGGCCCAGCCGTGCGCCCTTCGTGGGTGCCGCCAGCGATGCATGGCTGCTGCCGGGGGCCCAGCACGATCTGCTGGGGCTGGCGCGGGCGGAGGAGTTCACACGGTGGGGCGGGGCGGGAGCGCGATGGGGCAGCTTGAATGGGCTTTCCCTGGGTCTTGGCTCCTAATGAAGACACGGAAGTGAACCTCCCTGCCGCTCCTTCCATGCAGGCTGGCCGGGCTTGAGCTAGCCCTCAAGCCCTCCCTGCTGCTGGGCGGACAGCCCCTGCTGCCCTCGACGGCGGGCTTCCAAACGCCGAGCTCATCTCCGATTGTGCTCCTGGCGCCCCGGCTCGCATCGGCTTCTGACCCCGTCGCCAATCTGAGCCTTGCGTTGGGGGCGGCGGTAGCGGCAGGGCAGCGGCGGCGGCTCGCTGCCGAACAGGTTGCGTCGCCGCCGCCGCCGCCGCCGCCGCCGCCACGGGCGGGGACGGCGGCGGAGGCGGAAGCGCTGGATCTGCACCCGAGCGACTTTGCGGCGGTGGCCGAGGTGGGTCGGGGCGGTCAAAGAGACTGGGCGTCAGTGGGGATTGATGCGGCTGAATGGTAGAGGGTGCGTCCTTGCAGCGTGCGGCTTGCTGCATGGGTAAGCTCCGTGGCAATCCCTTGTGGCCCCCTCAGCCCTGTGTTTTGGCCGACGTGGTCCCCGCAGGCCTCCGCCTCGGCCCTGGCCCACCCCAACCGGGCCTACGACATCGCTCTGCCCGGGGGCGGCAGCTACAGGTGGGGCTGTTTGTAGGGTTGAGGCTGCATGGGTGACCTCGGAGGGACTCCTCTCCTCTCGCACGTCCGGAGCCAGTTGTAAGCCCTGGTTGGCTTGCCCTGGCCCTCAATTGCCGCCGTAAATGCCCATCCGCTGTGTGCCGCGCAGGGCCGTCCTGGACCGCGCAGCTCTGGCGGCGCTGCGGGCGGTGGCGGAGGCAGGGGCGGCACTGAGCGATGAGGCAACGGAGGTTGTTGCGAATGGCACGGCTGTGGAGCTGGGAGCGCTGGCAGCGGGTGCGGGGGCTGGTCTGGTCGAGCACGCAGGAGCATGGGGGATGAAGCCAAGAGGTGCCTCCGAAGCGTGCGGCTTCTTGCTACCCAACGACACCCTTCCTACGGGGCAGGGGGGCGGGCTGGTCGCCCCTCCTGCCGGGTGTAAGGCTGGGTCTGAGCGGTAGATGCGCCTCGCCTTCATCCCTCTCACAGCATCACTTCACCCCCGCCGCCCGCAGGCTTCCCCCTCCCCAGCCTGCTCCACCAACTCTACATAGCCGCCCTGCACCGCCACCCTGCCCCGCCCCCCGAAGCCGCCCTGGAGCCGTCCAGCTCCGCCGACGCCCCCTCCTCGGGCGCATTTTCGAGCACCGCCCTGCGCCTTGGCCTGGGCCTTGGTTTGGGCCTGGGCCTGGGCCTGCCGGTGCTGGGCCTGCTGCTATGGGGCGGTTGGCGGTTGATGCAAAGGCGGCGCGGCAAGCGCAAGCGGGGCTGGGGCTGGGACCCTCCCGGCGCCGGCCCCGGCACCACCCTGGCGCTGACGGACGTGCAGAACTCAACGCTGCTGTGGGAGCTGCTGGCGGCGGCGGTCATGGTGAGAGATGGGGTGGTTAAGGAGGTGCGGCGGATGCACCTGTGGGCGGTCATGGTGGGCGCAAGGAGACGAGGAGGCGACTGGGTTGGGTGGAGACAATGACGGGCGAAGACGGAGGGGTTGCATCTTGCTTGGGGGTACACATTCGTCGTAGCATCACCGCACATGTCCTCAGTGGCTGATTCATACTGTTTGGTTGCGACCCTGCAGGACCGCTGCTTGTCCATCCACCACACCGTGATGCGCCGGGTGGGTGTGACTGGGAGTGGGCTGGGAGTGGGCTGAAAGTGAGGCCATGTCCCCCCACCTCCTCGGGCCCCGCCTCCTAATCATGAGCCCCTGTTCCCCGCCTCAGGCCATCTCCTCCCACCGCGGCACCGAGTGCTTCACGGAGGGAGATGCCTTTGCGGTGGCCTTCCACACACCCGAGGACGCGCTGGGCTTTGCGCTGGCGGTGCAGGTGAGGGGCCGGGCACACAGGCAGGCCGGGACTCGGCCACTGCTCTCCCTCCCTACTCCCACACGGTCCTCCCTCTCCCCCCCTCCCCCCCAGTCCGGTCTGCTGGAGGCCGACTGGCCCACGGAGCTGCTGCAGACCGAGGACGGAGGGGAGGTGTGGGCGAGGAGGAGGCCGCCGCTGCAGCCGGCGCCGCCCAGCGGCCCCCTCCCCACAGCAGGGCCCGCGCCCCTGGTGACCGGCCCCCGCGTCGGATCCCTGGCGGCATCCATGCTGCCGCCCGTGGCGGACGGGTGAGCCTGGGCGAGGCTGTCCAGCTTGCAAGTAGCCTTTGGGAGTTCCCTGTGAATAAGTCATGCTGTGGGCATCAACGACTTGGCATTGCCAGGGCAGACCGGTTGTGGGGTATGCAAGCCGAAACTCTCCTGCGAGAATCCTCCTGCCGGGACCCTCTCAAAGGCACCTTTGTCCCCCTCTACCTTCCCTCCCTCCCTTGCCTCTCTGCCCCCAAGCAGTAGCGAGCCCGACCCTGACCGCCCCAGCGGACGCTCCTCGGAGCCCAACCGCACCTCGCGGCCCTCCCGCACATCCCGCACCTCCCACGCCTCCCGAGCCTCCCACGTGACCGTCTGGCCCCCCTCGCGGCCGCTGTCCCAGGCCGGCAGCGGCCGCAGCATGCGTCATATGGATCCCAGTTCCGCGCTGGCTGCCGTACAGGGCCTGTACGGGGCCCAGGGCCTCAACGGCATGGGCCCAGGGGCTGTGAGCGGCCTGGGCGTCCGGTTCGCTCGGTCCCCCACGGCCCGCCCCGGCAGTCGTTCCGGCGCTGAGCCCGGCTTCGGGGCGCTATCCCCCCTGAGCGGCAGCCGGCGCACGCTGCTGGGATCGCCTCGGGCCCTGGCAGGCCCGGGGCCCAAGGGCCCGTTTGGGCCCGAGCCCTTCAAGCCCCGGAGCTGCCGGCAGCTGACGCTCGCGGGGCTCGACTCGCAACCTCCAACGGCACCCGCTCCAGCCGCGCAAGGGCCCGCGAGGGCCGTGGACCCTGTGATAGGAGGCATCAACGGCGGCCGCCAGCTCAGCCGAATGGGCTCTGCCAAGTCCGCGGGGGGCCCAATCGGGCGCACAGGTGCACGGGCGAGCAGCACCACCGCCACCAGCTGGGCCCCGGCGGGCCCGGGCGGGGCCCCGGAGATGGAGGCGGCCGGGGCCGGCGCTGCCACGGCTGCGGTTTCAACACCCAGCTCGCCGCGGCACGCACCCGGCCTCATGCGTCGATCCACTCCCACGCTGCCGCTGTCCTCCCTGGCCCGGCCCTCCCTGCCCGACCGGGAGGCGGACAGCGCCCCCGAGCCCCCCGCCGCGTTTGCGTCTGCGGAGGGGGCGCCGCTGGAGCCGAGCCAAGGGCTGGTGTACCAGGTGCGGCCTCCCCGGCCCCCAGCCGCCCCCCTGGTACTTGTGCTTTTGCCTGTGCGTTCCTGTGGTTATCGCAATGGCGCCTTTGACCGAGGCCGCCTCGCTGAGCTGTTGCTACCGGTATGCACCTGCGCCGAGTGCCCTGTAATTAAGTGTGTGTGCCCCCCCGTCGTTGCCTCCCGCAGGTCTCGGGAGACGGTCTGCGCCGGGGCACTGGCTCGCCCGCATCCCCCGCCCGCAGCCCGGGGCCGGGCCCCAGCCCGCCGCTGCTGCTGCTGGGGGCGGCGGCGCGGCGGCGCTCCGCCACCGTTGAGGGAGCAGCCGCCATGGGCGCACGCCGACTGTTCGGGAGCAGCCTGGGCCCGGGCCTGGGCCCGAGCTTGGGCCTGGGCCTGGGCCTGGGCCTGGGCCTGGGCCCGGACACGAGCCCGGGTGCGGTCGGGCCGGGCGCCGTTTCGGCCTCCGCAGGACAGCAGGCGCTACCGCCTCTGTCCCCGCCCGCCGGTGCACCGGGCGCCGAGAGGGTGCAGGCGGGCCGGGGCGTGCGGAAGCTCACTCAGGCGCGGAGCCTCGCCGAGGGGTGAGTGCCTCCAGGGCTTGTGGTGATCTCGGTGTGTCCTCATAGTGAGCTGGTAGAGTGACGATTGTGGAGCACGGTAGTTGCCTGGCCACGCGAGGGCAGCGAACAGCGATGCTCATGGTGAATCTACGGAGCTGAAACGTAAAATGGCTGGCGATGACATGCCCTTTTCTCCCGCCGCTACACCATGACTCATGCTGTCAAATCTCCCAAAAACTCTGCCCTTGTCCCGCCGTGCCCCGCCCCGCAGCCGCGGCGTCCGCCGTTCCTCCGACGACTTCGTCAGTCGCATGTACGGCAGTTGGGGCATCGCCGCCGACAGCCAGATCGCGCAGGCCGCCGCCGCCACCGTGGCCTCTCTGGATGCGGCCTGCTTGCCCCTAGAGGAGCACTGCTCCCTGCCCAGCGCCCACACCGTGTGGGCCCAGCACCAGGCCCACCAGGCCCATCCGTACCCCCAGGCCCACCCCCAGGCCCATGCCCACGCCCATGTCTCACAGCAACAACAACAGCAACAACAGCAGCAGCAGCAGCAGCAGCAGAACGTCCGGGGGAGCGCGAGAATATGGCATGGGGAAATGCTGGGCGGCGCGGGCGGAGGCGGGGCGGGGCCGCCGGAGGGCTCGGGCGGCGGCCGGGCGGCGGAGGGCGTGGGGCTGCTGAGCGACGGTCTCGCGGCGGCGGTGGACGAGGAGGGGCTGGACGAGGACGCTTGGCAGGTGGGTGGGTGGGTGCGTGGGCACATTGCCATGGGACGAGGACAGCTGGCCAGCCCAGGGCACGGTTTGGGGCGGGGTTGTGGTCGGGGGCGCCGCCCCCGGCGGCGGGGAGAACAGGTTGGGGAGAAGGAAGGAGTCAGCAAGGAGGGGCGAAGGAGGCGGCCTGCAGGTAAGGGCTGCTCTCAGGCTGCTCAGGCACAGGCTTACACGAGTGGCCCTTCGCACACAGCCGCCACCCTAGCCCTGACGGCATGCGCTCCCCTTGCCTTGTCGCCCCAATCCCTTGTTCCGCGCAGGGCCTGGTGCCTTGGGACACAACGGGCGTGGAGGGCGTGCCCCCCGTCCGGGACGACGTCCCGAGCGGCCCTGCGACCCGCGACCCCCGACCGGACTCCCCTGCGCGCCTCGTCTCCCTGGCCGGGCTGAGCCCCGCCGCAGCCGGCGGCGCCGGCAGCCCCAGTGGCGACAGAGCCGGCCGCGCGCCCGGTGTGACCCGCAGCTCCACGCTCGCTGCGGCGGGCGCAGCGCTGCTGCCGCCGCTGCGGCGGCTGAACCAGAGCCTGCGGCACGGCCCGGCGGCGCCGCCTCCGCGAGAGGCGCGAGACGTCGGGCGGCACAGCACGCTGCGGGTTTCGGTCTTGGAGGAAGGGGAGGAGGGCGAGGGCGAGGGGGCAGAGGGGGAGCGGAGCGAGGACCTCAGTCCGCTGTCGGACCCGGAGGTCACGGCGCCGCAACGGACGTCACGTGGCTCGGCCAACCGCCCGGCCTCCACCCGCTGGGGCAACCGCCTTCTGTTTGGATTAGTCAGGAGCCGCCGCAACATGGGATCGGAGCCCTTGGGCTCCCGCCCTGACCAGGAGCCGGCCGTGGTGGCGCTCTCGATCGCACCCGATGGTGACCGCTCCGTGGGACGAGGTCGCCTCGGAGGCCCCTCTTCGCGCCGGTCCGACCTGCCGTCGGCGCCCTCCCGCCCGCACGCCAAGGAGTCGACGCGGCCGTCTGGCTCTGGGGCGGCGCCCGAGGCCGCCGCCGCCGATGCGGATCGCGCAGGGCCGGAGGCGGAGACCCCCGCGGACCTGGCCTCGGCGTCAGAGCCGGGCTCGCCGCCACAGCCGCCTCCGCCAGCGGCGCCCCTTGCGCACCCCCCCTCGCTGAAGCGACCCACATCCCAGGCCAAGTCCAAGCCGCGGCCGCCCGAGCGCCCCAGCGGAGGTGCGCGGCCTGCCGGCGGCGGCGGCAGCGGCCCGGCGACGCGCGGGCGCGGGCTGCGGGGCCTGCTGGCGGCGCTGACCGCCGCCAACGGCAGCGACTCATTCAACGTCGGGCGGCCGGCGCCCGTGCCATCAGAGATCGTACGACACGCCGGCGGCGGCGTCACGCCGCGGTACGGCAGCGTGACGGCGGCGCTGGCGCTGACGCCGCGGCGGGGCAGCGTCACGGCCGCCAAGAGCGGCCTGGCGCTGGCGTCGCGCCACGTCAGCATGGCCGCCGGCGCGCTGGGCCCGCTGGGCCTGGCACGTGCCAGTGTGCCGAGCAGCGGCCCGGGCCCCGGCCACTTCCCCCCGGGCCACCCCCTCGGCCCCCGCGGGACCGGCGCCTTCGAGCCCCTGTGGGCAGACGTGAACGCCGCCGCCGCCGCGGGCGCGGACTGGGCCGCCGCCGGGCTGGCGGCGCCCGTGGGCTCGCCCGGGCCCGGCGCGGCGGCGGACGGCGCTGGCTCTTCGCCTGCTGGGGCCCTGCCGGGCCTGGGGCTGGGCCCAGGGCTGGGCCCGCTGCTGTCCTCCATGACCGTCCGCAGCGCCTCCGTGGCGTGGCTCCGAAGCGCCACTCGCTCTCTAGGCTGTCAGTTGGCGGCGCTGTACGACAGGCTGAGTGCGGAGGAGGCGGTAGCGCTGCTGCAGCGATCCTGCGGGGGCCCGGGCGGGCCCGGGCCCGGAGGCTCTTCGGTGGCCAGCCGGGAGGCAAGCACGGCCGCGCGGCCCGAGGAGGGGCCGGAGGGGCCCGAGGGCGAGCCCCTATTGGTGTTCCGCGGCTTCAGGGTGCGGGTGGGGCTGCACTCTGGGCCCCAAGCGCACGAGGTGAGCCGTGGAGGGACTGCAGGTCCCTGGGTGACCGACAGCCGCTGGTGTTCTCTTCAACGAGAGCCTTGTTACGCCGCCTCCAAAAACGCTGCTGCCTTGGTATCATCAACCGCGCCGCCTGGGCCTATCAAAACGTCACTCGTGTGACCGCACTGTTGCCCCCCCCCTGCCGCGAAGACTGTCAAGGGGGGCCGCAGCGAGTGCGGGACCGCTGGCGCCCGGAGCTCGGGGTCCGCCGGTGTGGCGTTCCGCGGGGAGTTCCTTGCGGTGGCCAAGGAGGTCGGGGACTGCGCCATGGTGAGGAGCGCGGGGGGCGAGCCTGCAGTAGGGCCCTAGCTGAGCTACCGGTACTTGGGACACTTGACCCTACATCTGACCACCCACTTGCTGTCCCTACATCTGACCCCCTGCCTTCCTCCTGCCCCCAGGGCGGCGTGGTGGTTCTGTCCGGCGCCTGCTTCCGCGCCCTTCAGCAGCGCCTGCGCTCCGGCAAGCCGCACCGGGGCTGCCCCCGGGACACCCTGCTGCTGCACCTGGGGGAGCACGTGCTCAAGCAGGCGCCAGGTGGGGGCAGGGGGGGGGGCCGACAGAGGGGCTTGTGCTGTGCTCAGCAGCCAGTACAGGGCGCCAACTAGCACAGTTGCCTGACGTCTCTCTGTGCTCTCTCCGCCCTCCACGCCCCCAGACCTGCAAGGCGCCTCCGAGCCCCCCGCCCGCGAGGTGTACACCGCCGTGTCCCCCGCCCTGCTGCCCCGCCTCGCGCTGCTGCCCTCCCCGCTCCGGAGCGTTCGCGAGGCCGTGCCGGGCTGCCTGGGCGCCGCCACGGGCCTCGTGACGCCCGTCTTCTGCTCCGTGCTGGGGGTGGAGGCGTTGCTCGCTTGGGAGCGGGTGGCCAGGGGAAGGAGGCTGAGGGCCGCGGTGCAGGAGCCGCATGCCTCGGCCCAACCGCACGAAGCTTCCCCAAACGTCAACCACTCCAACTACGCCGAGACCGGATTCTTCGTTTCATCCCGTCAGGCCAGCGTCACTGCACATCATGCGCAGCACCCACAGCACGCGTCGGAGCCGGGGCCTGGATCGGGGTACGGCAACGCTACTGAGTCAGAGCCACGTGGCACGGCCCCCGGCGTTGTCCGTCAGGCGCTGTCTCTGTTTGGCGGCATCGCCCAGCGCCTGGCCGCCTGTCACGGGGGCTACGTGGTGGCTTCGTCCGCGGACGGGGGGCACTGGGTGCTGGTGTTTGGCGCGCCTGAGCGGGCGGTGGCGTGGGGGCTGGACATGGTGGATGCCATGCTGGCCGCCGACTGGCCGCCGGGCTTCCTGGAGCACGAGCTGACAGAGGAGGAGTGGGAAGGTGCGGAGAGGGGGGTGGCAGGGTGCACAGGCCTAGGGCTGGTGCAAGGGCACGCTTAACCATCCACTCGGCCGCCGCCCCCCTCCCAGGCCCCGTCCTGGTCCGTCGCGGCATGCGGCTCCGCATCGGCATCGACTACGGACTGGCCATGGTGCGGCTGGTGCCCCGCACGGGCCGCCTGGACTACACGGGGAGGCCCATGAACCGGGCGGCGCGCATCTGCGCAAAGGCCAAGGCGGAGGGGGTGAGCGGAGCGGGGGGATAAGGGCGGCGGGAGGGCATGGAGACGTACAGGAGCTGAGAGTACGTTAGGGGCAGCGATATGGGTTGGTTTCCTTGGGGTTAATTTGACAGACTGATGAAGGGCAACGATGTGGGTCGGCTCTCACTGGTGTGGGTGCATGCTGGCCTTGCTCCCTTCCCTCCGCCCCGCAGGTCATGGTGAGCGGTGCCGCGTGGGAGGCCGCCGGCCCCTTCCTGTGCGAGCCCCGCCTGGTGGCGTGCTGCCTGGGCGAGGCGCTGCTCAAGGGAGTGCGGGGGCCCATAGAGCTGTGGCAGCTGCAGAGGGAGAGGGGGCCGGAGGAGCAGGAGGAGGGGGCAAGGAGCCAGGACGGCAGCCCTGGGCCCAACGAGTGAGGACACCAAGATGCTGTGATCGGCACGCGTTTCTCTGATAGAGTGCTGTGACTTATTAGAGAGTGTGAGCCAGTGCAAGACCAGCTCATGCCATGCAGCGCCATGTGTTGTCGAACCATGCCGTGGAGGCAGTGCGGGTACCAAGTGCGGGCACCAGACTACCAGTTGATGCTTGGGGCAGGTCGTTGGTTGTGACCGGCGTGTTGAGCAAGGCATGTGTGACCCCCGAAGGGGACAATGCTATGGCATTCTGTGAACCCCGTAACCGAACAGGCTGCGGGCCAAAGGGCCCGGATTTCCGTCACCCCCCTCGCTGATAAGGGTGAAGGGCAATGGAGAAGAGGCTCGATAGACAGTGGGTAATACGTGTTGGGTTTGCGGTGGTACTGCGTAGTACCGCACACGGGTCTTCAGGGGTGGCACGTGTTGCGTGTGCTTGAGGTCACGGACATATCGGCTCCAAGCCATTGCGGACTGCGGGCCGCCTTCCTGTTAGCAAACGCCTACGCGATGGTCAAAGCAGCTGTGTGCGGGGCGCAGTCAGGGAGGTCAACCGCGAAGCGTCTCGCCGTACGCCCGGTGCCAGGTACAGGGGTGAGGCCAGGGCGTGCCGGACAGGAGGGTGGTGGTCCGCCCGCTTGAGACCTCACAGCCAATGGAACCCGGGGCCGTCCTTGTCGGTGCTGGTCCTTGGGTTTGCAGCGAACGCTGTGGCCGCTTGGCCGCGCACTGCAACCTGCATGCTCTCCCGTCCGACTTGGGGAGCAGTCCGTACGAGCTCGTGCACGGCCTTCTGGCGCACCTATAGGCGTGTAACGCCACACAGTCGAAAGCCCGCCCATACACTTTCACCAGGCAGCGTAACCGTTGACCGTCGCTGGGTCGGGGACATGCTGACGCTCCGCCCAGGCCCGCAACGCCGCCGCCCCAGCAAGAGCCAGGGGGCATACCTAGGCATTCGAAGGCCAGAGTGAAGGCAGATGGGTGACGCCTCTGACTATCCGAGCCTGCAAGGGTGGGTGCGTCGACGTGCTCTCGCCTGTGGCAGCGGCCCGGGTTTTGCTACTTACGTACTAGTGCGTACGCTGCGAGTCCACGCCAGCGCTCACGGACTTGTGCCCATTCAGATGGGAGCTCTCCGCGCTTTTCGTTCTTTTCTTGAGCATCACCATCTGCTGGGACGTAGTGCTGGTAAGCGTATGCTGCATTCAATTGAAGGCGACGTTTTGCGTCACGGCATGACTTCGCAATCCGGTACTAAGCCGGCCTTTGTTTCCCTAACCCCAGGGCATTCTGACGTTCCTTAACAACATCCTACGAGGTCGGAAGGCGAACTGGCTCACCCGCGTCAAGGACGAGCTGCTTGCGCTGGGTGTGGTGTCGCTGGTAGGGGGGGTGGTGTCGCTGGTAGGGGCCTTTCATGACGCCTCAGAGAGCCCCGCTCGCACTTAAGCGCTCCGCCTCCCCTCGCTCCACTGCTGCCGCTACGCAGGTGAAGCTGTTCATCGAGGTGCGGGACGGGGAACGCTGCTAGTGGTGACTGTCACCGGGGAGGGGAGCAGGGGCTGCAGGGGGGTGGGGCCCCAAGGGCGCGAGCGGACAGAGCTGGGGGTGCTGCGTCTGGCGCGGGCTGCCTCACGACCGACCGGGTCAGGGCTGGGGCCGGGGAAGGGAGGACACGTCAAGTGCACCTACCCTACAGGCTCCCCCACTCCACCGCTCCTGTCCCTCCTGGCTCCAGACTCTTCCCCTCTTTCGTCGAACCCCAGCCCCCAACGTTCACAGGCTCTTTGCATCGGCCTACGAAATGCGATGCCACGACTCCGCGGCACTACGCCCCGTTGTCTACAATAACCCCAGCCCCCAACCCCCGCACCACGCTTCCCGCCCGGCCCTTCCCCCCCGCCTGCAGCCCGTCCTCTCCTCCATCTGCATGCCTGTCGGCATGCCTGAAGCCGACCCCTTGGCACCCCCTTCGGCCCCCGCGCCGCCGCCCTCGCCCGTACCGTACGGCACGTACGTTTGCAGCCCCGGCAGCCGCCAGGTGTTTGCTAAGGTCGTGACCTACGCAGCGCACTACCTGCTCTTCTACCTGGCTGTCGTACACATCCTCTTCAGCCTCCTCACCAGCGTGATCACTAACATCAAGGTGCGTCCCCGGGCCCCTCAGTTCATCACGTGCCCCTCACATGAGGTCCCGCCGTAGCCGCGAAGCACCCTTTATACAGCGCTTGCGCGGTTTGCGGTGGTAACGGCGGCGCATTAGGCACCCAGGTGCCCAGACCGCCCCTCCGCCCCGCCCTCCCCCGCCCCCCTCGGCCCCACAGCTGTCGAAATGGAGTGTCCTGGAGCAAACGGCGCGCGCTGAGCAGAACATCCCGCAAGTCGCGTTCATGCGGTGAGGCGTCTGTCGAGCGGGGGCCGGGAGACTGCGCATACCGTGTGTGGGGTGACGGGGCTGGCTAGTCAGTCTACGGGCCCCTGCTATTCCGCCCCGTATGCCTCGCCCCTATCTCTCAGGTCCAAACCTCGCCCGCTCTTGCTCTCTCTGCCCTCCCCCTCATCCCAGAGCTCCCCAGAGCTGTCAGCTCCTTTCCTCGGGTCTCCGCCCCACACCTTACCTCATCTTCCCACGCACCGCCCCAAACCCCTCGCCCAAACCCCGACCCCTCACCTCCTGCCCACCCTTCCCTCATCCAACCCCCCGAACCCCCCTTCCTCCACACTCCCTGACCCCCACCCCCAGCATCGCCTCCACGGTAGACCGCTCCAACACCACCGAGAAACTCCCGTTCAAGGCCCGCGCGCGCGAGGCTCTGCGCGACGCCATCGGCTTCGTGGACCAGGACCTATACTCCCTGCTCCGATTCATGTGCGAAAAACGTTTTCGGGCACATCACGTGGTGCTGAAAAACTACAACTTTCTGAACATGTGCGAGCAGTGCCTGGAGGCGGAGCTTAACGAGGTGTACAGCCACGCCTGGCTGCTGGTCTTCATGATGGCGCTACTGCTGCTGTACAACCGGGTGGTGTACCAGATCGTGTGGATCTCGGCGCTCTGCATCCTGGCCATGGCCTTCATGGCGGGCAACATGCGGTACGGCTGCCGTACGGCTGACTTACCGGGGGCGTGACTCATCATGGTGGTCTGGCTGCCTGGGATCACGGGGCGGGGCGGCCGTACCGCACGGGAAGGGTCCCCAGCTCAGGGTGCGATGACAAAGTTGGCACACGACTGGCGAAGTTCAACAAAAGAACTTCTCACGCCACTGCCCACCCGCAGGTGGGTCATGAAGAAGACGGCCCGCGAGGCCCGCAACCTTTGGCGCAAGATCCACGGGCAGGGCGGCATTGAGGTGGACGAGGAGGACGACGCGGAGGCGTTCGGCGTGCGCAGCGCGGGCGAGGGCGCCACCGCCTCGGAGCTGGTGGAAGCTGAGGCGGCGGCGGCGGGCAAGGCGGGCGACCTGAGCGGCGACCAAGTGCTCGGTCCGGGTGAGCCCGTTGTGCGGACTGGAAGAGGTTGTGGGCAGGCGAGGTGCGGGGTTGCGGTCTGCGAGCGTTGCCTGCTTCCCTCCAGTCGCTGGTTGCCCGTGTCGGCCGGGGCCTGAAGCGTGCTTGCCTCTGCACCCCTTTCGTGCGGCCCTTTCCGCCGTCGCAGGTGGAGCCGCGTCCCTGCCGGTGCGCAAGCAGCTGCGCTTCGCCCCCGGCCCGGTGGGCGAGGGCACCGAGGCGGAGCCCAGGGCCGCAGGACTAATGCTGGTACACAGCGGCGAGCCTGGCGGGACCGTGGACGCCCTGCCTTCCGGCGCCGGCGGTGGCGGCAGTAGCGGGCGGCAGGGCGGCGGGCGGGGCGCCTGCTGGCTGGTGAGCATGGTGGAGTCGGGGCAGGAGGCGCGGAAGGCAATCAAGCACCAGCGGCGAGAGGCACTGGCGGGGGACGCCGTGGCCGGCCTCGCTGCCCCCACCTGCCTCACCGCCCGGGGCCGCGGCGCCGCCGCAGGCAGTGCTGCGGCGGGGCCCGCCGCCGGCGGTAGGGCTGCAGCCGTGGCTGAGCTGCTGCGCAGCCGGCGGCTTGCGGGCCAGGCGGGCCCCGGGTGCAGGCCCAGGCCCAGCCTAGGCCCGGGATCGGGCCCGGGGCCTGTGGCTGAGGCCACCGTGGATAACCCGCTGTACGGGCAGTACGGCATGGCTGGGGGCATGCACTACGGAGCCGGGGCCGGTGGGGGCATGGGCTACGGATACGGCATGCCCGCTAATGGTGTGGGCATGGGTATGGGCACGGGCATGGGCTTGGCCGGTGGAGGCATGGGCTACGGCGGCGGCGGCGGCAGCGGTGCCATGCAGCAGCAGCCGCAGCAGCAGCCTTACGCCGGGGCCGTGCCGCCCGCCCACCCCGCCCCTTGGCCGGCTGCTTCGGCCCACGCATCCGCACACGGCCGCGAGGCCGGGCTGGGGGACTCGGAGCACTGGGGCTCCCACAACTCTAGTGGCGCCGCCCCGCCCGACCCAGAGCCCGAAGCCGACGCGACGCAACGCTCCTCCTCCTCCTCCGGCACCTCCTCCTCATCGTCCTCCGGTTCCCGGTCTCGAGCCGCTAGGAAGAAACACGGCGCCGGCAAGGACGAAGACGGTAGCTCGGTCCACTCTGAGAAGTCCATTCTGGAGCACGAGCTGGCTGCGGGGATCGAGACCAAGATCACGCGGCTCTTCTTCTTCGGCCGGCCTTTCCTGCTCCTGTGGCTCTTCAACGTTATCTTCGCGCAGGCATCACTTACGATGACCATGTCGCTCGCGTTCATCATCCCGTACGACAAGTTCGACTCGATCCGCCAGTTCGCGCAGCCCATCTACGTCTGGCTGCCCGTGGTGCTTAGTAATGTGTTCCTCGTCTTCTACGGCTGCTGGGTGTTTCTGCCTCAGGTAGGAGAGGGCCGGAACGAAACCGGCTCAAAGCCAAGCACAGGATGCGAACAGCAGATGGGTAGTTAGTAAGGTTGGCAATGCGCTGACGCCGGGTTCTGGACTTCTGGCTGCTGGCTGCTGGGTGTTTCTGCCGCAGTACGCGCTGCTGTCCGTGACGGGCGTGCTGGAGCCACACGAGGTCATGCTGGAGATCAAAAACAGCAAGACGCAGGACGACAGCGAGGAGGGCATCGTGAGGTGCGTGCTTGGGCCTGGGCCTGGGCCTGGGCCTGGGCCTGGGCTTGGGGAATCAGACTGCCTACCTGCAGCAGCGGGGCAGCTTTGGGGCTTGCGGGCATGGGGCTGCCTGTCGCAGCCGAGCTCCCTCCTGCCATACCCCACACCCCACACCTACACCCCACCCACCCACGCCCCGCCCCGCCCCACGCCCCACGCCCCCAGGTGGACGCTGGAGAAGCTGACGCACACGTTTGTGGGCAGGCACGACGGCGAGACGCGGCTGTCCACGGCCTTCATCGTGTCGCTGGCCAGCCAGGCGGGCATCATCCTGGGCAAGGACTACAAGGTGGGGACGGCTCGAGCACCACGCGACGTTGACTGGCGTTGACTAGGCCTGGCCTACCAGGGCAACCGTGATCTGCAGAGTCCCCGGATTCAATCTCAACCATGGCTTGACTTGCTCGTTTGTGGAACCTATACCTAGCACGATGGTTTGAGCGGAGCATAGCCTCACGCGCGCAACGTATCCCCGGCGCGCAGGCCGAGAAGCACATCAACGCCACGCCGCTCAAGGTGATGTACAAGGAGCTGGTGCTGGTGTGGCACGACATCGCCTGGTACGGCGAATTGACGAGCACGTACCGCATCAAGAGTGAGCGCATCGCGGGGGGGAGGGGAGGGGAGGGGGCGGCTGGAGCGGAAGGAGGGTGGCCTCCTTCCTGGTGCCGCGAGGCCAAGCTGCGGGGCAAGGGGCCTGCAAGCCGCAAGGGGCCGGGGCCGGGCGGGATGCAGGTCGGCACGAGGTGAGGAGCCGGGCGCCCGCCCGCAGGCAGGTGTAAGGCCTCACGCCCCCCCCCCCTTCCGCATCGCCCAGCCGACGTGGCTGAGCTGCACGCCAGAAGCCCATTCCCCACTCCTTATTCCGCACTCCCCTGCCCGCTTCTCCCCTAACCCCTTTCCCACCCCTCCCCCTTCCGAACCCCTTCCCCCCACCCCCCATCCCCCAGCCGACGTGGCACAGCTGCACGAGGCCTTCAACGAGCTGGACGAGGACGGCAGCGGGGCGCTGTCGTTCAGCGAGATCGCCAACATGATCCGGTCGCTGGGCACATACGCTACCACCGGTGCGGCCGGGCGGGTGGAGGTACAAGGTTTGAGGGCCGCAAAGGGGAGGCAAGCTAGGTGGATGTCCACCTAACCCACAACGGATGGGGCTGGGTGGTGGGGATCAGGGATAAGGGGTTGAGGGCTGCACTTGGTTGTCGGCGAGCGGGGCGGCGCAGCCGCAGGCGTAGGCGATTGGGGCGTTCCGGATACTGAGACGCATCTTGCTGTGACCGCAGGCGACGTGGAGGCCATGCTGTGGGAGATCGACATTGACGGCTCCCACTCTGTGGGGTACGACGAGTTCGTCAAGTTCCTCACCTACGCCTTCTTCGACACGCGGCAGCTTGGTAGGCCGGGGCTGGGGGTCGGGGTGGGGGGTGGGGGTGGGTGGCAACGGTGTGCTGCCGGTACTGCCTTGTTGGGCGGCTGGCTCCCGTGGACAGGCCAGACGCCGCGTGCGGCTCGTCCCTGCTGTCCTACCGGTCGTCACGTGCTCCCCTCCGTGTCCGTCCCCACCCTGCTCTCTCCCCCTCCCCCCTCTACCCACCCACACCTCCCCCTCTACCCCCCTCCCCCTCCCCCTCCCCCTCCCCCTCCCCCTCCCCCTCCCCCTCCCCCTCCCCCTCCCCCTCCCCCTCCCCCTCCCCCTCCCCCTCCCCCTCCCCCTCCCCCTCCCCCTCCCCCTCCCCCTCCCCTCCCCCTCCCCTCCCCCTCCCCCTCCCCCTCCCCCTCCCCCTCCCCCTCCCCCTCCCCCTCCCCCTCCCCTCCCCCTCCCCCTCCCCCTCCCCCTCCCCCTCCCCCTCCCCCTCGCAGGCTACATCGACGCCGACGCCCTGCTCGACGGCATGGAGCGCCTGGGCCTGCCGCTGAGCGAGATGCAGGCGGCGGTGCTCATGACGGTGGGGCACTGCGACCCGGACGAGGAGGTCAAGGTGACGCTGCGGCAGTTCTTCGAGATGTTCGAGAAGGTGTCGTTCGACGAGGAGGAGGAGGAGGGCGAGGGCGGCAGCAAGGACGGCTCGGCCAAGGTGGGGCGGGGGCTGGGAGGGTGGGGAGGGGTTGGGGCTTGAGCTGGGCTCAGGCGAAGGGGGTGCGGTAGAGTGGGCCCCGCCGTCGTGCGTGTCAAGCAGCGGCAGGGCTTCGGTGCTTGGCGTCGGCACTCTTCTGGCGATGTGACGGCCAAGGGTCGAGCCGCGGGGGCCGCCGGCCCGGGCGTAATGCGCAGTCAAGCAGCCCCGTCACGCGCCCCCACCAGCCCCGTATCTACCTGTGCCCCCCAGCCCATTCCCCACAACCGCACCCGCACCTCCGTCCTCCCCTCAGCCTCCGCACACCCCCTCAATCCCGCGCTCAACCCCCCCCCCCCCAACACGCAGGGCTCCTTCCTGGGCCGGGCGCTCGGCGCGCTGCGCGCCCCCAGCCGCATGATCTCCAGCCTCCTGCTGCCGTCGTCGCGGCAGGACAGCGGCTCCGCGCGGGCGCAGGCGGGCGGAAGCGCCAGCGGCACCGCCACCCCCGCCACCGGCACCGGCACGGGCATGGGCAGCGGGGCGGGGCGCGGGGGCAGCGGGTCCCTGGAGGTGCAGTACAGCGGGGGTCTATCGCGGGGCGTCAGTGGGATCGACGGGGCGTCGAGCGCAGGCCGGTCGGGTGTTGGTTTGGGCAGCGGCGGCCCGGGGCCCAGCCCCACGGGGTCGGTTGGCGCCAAGGGGCCGTCGAGGCTGGCGCTCATGTCGAGGGCGGGGCAGTGAGGATGGAGGGGGCGGAGTGGGGCGGGGTGGGGGGTGGGGCGAAGATGTGGTTGCGGCCGGACATAGTAAAGGGGCCGGGATGGGCGGCGTGACGTGTGGAGGCACTGTGCATTGCCAGGGGGCTTGCATATGTATTGCCAGAATGGCAGGGCATCCGCCGTACATAGCCAGCGAGCTCTCACGGCTGGCTCTTCACGGGTATTGCTCCATGCGACGGCACATCAGGCGCATGCGCGGCCGGGTTGGGAACTTGCAAGCTAAGCAGGTGAATCATATTAATCTATAAGGGGCAAGGCGCCTACACCTGTTACTATACCTACATGCGCATTAATCATACGCGCAATTGCCGGACACCTATACCAGTAAGGAAGTGTCCTTGACGGCGGGCTTTGGGGTGCGCGAGGCAAGTGCGGCTTATGGGACGGGGGTGCTACCGTATGGCTTTGGCGTTGGGACCCGCTGGGTTTGAAATATTTGGCACCCATGGCCACTGGGGTGATGGGCTGATGCGCGGTTGGTGTCGATGCTTGTGCAGTGTCAGTTCTTATGGAGGTGCTGCTGTTGGGCAACGCGGTAATGCGGATGAGTCTGGATGACTCGTATGTTGCAGTGGTCCCGGCCCCCGGGGATGCCACATGAATTGCGCTACAGTGCCGCAGCCCCACGCATGCATGGAGCAGCGAGTGCAGTTAAGTACATGCACTGTCCGCTGATCAGCTCTCGAACCTGAAGGTCATACGCCCTGGGGCGCCATCTTCCTGCTGACTAAGGGCCGCAGCTTCCAGCCGTCATGCCGGTCCAGACGTCATGCCGGTCACTTCCAGTCACTTCCAGACGTCATGCCGGTCACTGTAGCTCAACTGTCGTGTACCGCTCCATGTAGTACTAGATAGCCTCACTGCTTGTGCACTGCTGGACGCTATGCCCTCCTCACCCCCACGCACGGCACATCCCAACCAGGCCTGCATACGCCGTACCAGCACTCTTAGCGGAGCGCGGAGGGGCTCAATCCGTTTCTCAAGCGAGTTTCCAACGCCCTTTCAAAATATGCACCCCATCTCGCCCCAGAGACCCGCACACCGACCAAAGGCTGTTGCAGTCCCCTCAGGCCAACTCCCCAGCGTAGCCGCCCCCTGCTTTCCTACGCTGAGAACCCACTCAGCGCCATAGCACCGTCACCTCAAGCCCCAGCTCCTGTCCTCCTATCACGGGCCCCCCTCTCCCTCCCCCTCCTCCACGACAGTTGTCTTGCCCCTACGCCAGCACCCCTAGATGCGGCGATTCCAGCTACTCGTCTTCCTCTGCAGCGCCACCCCTGCGCCTCCCGCGGCATGCTCTGCGACCCCCTCCCCTCCCACGACCTCCTCGGCCCCCGCGTGCCCCCCCTCCTCCCCCCTCCTCGCCCTCGCCCCCCTCCTCGACCTCGACCTCCTCCCCTTGAGGCTCTTCCTCGCCGGCCGCTGCCCGCTGCTCCTCGATCCACGCCAGCTGCTCCTCGTACACCCCCTCACCCTTCAGCCGGAAGTCCTCCAGCTCCCCGCGCTCCTCGCGGGGCTCCCCGGACCAAATCGCCCATCGGTTATAGTCGCGCACTCCCTCCACAATCGTTTTGGCGTTGGCCCACGAGATGGAGATTGCCTCCTCAGCCAGCATGCCCGCCAGTTGCTTGAGGGCGGGGAGCGGGGCTCCCCATTTCGTTGCTGCTTCAAACGTTTCGCCGTCCGCGGGCCCCAGCGGCATGCCCAGGCGGCGCAGGACGGCCAGGGTGCGGAGGTCGCCGTTGTATGCGGCCGTGACGTAGGGCGTACCGTCAGTCTGGGGAGCGGGGCCAATGGGGGCGAGGGGGCCACACTTGCACCACAACGGTGGGCCACCACTGGCGCAGCGCTTCCTTCCCAGGTCCGTTCAGAGCTCCAGGTAAAACCCCCACGCTGCTCGCACGCGGCAGGCGCTGCGCCCCCCCGGCCGCGCCCCCCCCCCCCGTCAACCCACACTACCCAACCCGCACGCACCGGCATCTCGCACCCCGCCTCAGCCAGCCACTCCAGCGCCGCCTCGCAGCCCGAGTCCACGGCGCCCACTTGGGGAGGGTACATGTCGTCCCCAGCAACGTACACTTTGTTATCCGCCTGCATGTCCCACACCTCCGGCCCCAGCGGGCAGCCCTGCGCCTGCAGCCAAGCCAGCATGAGGACACTGCCCGAGCGAGCGCCCCATGCGAAGTGTCTCGTGCTGAGTCCGAAGTCTGGATCCTGTGCCAGCAACTCCTCGTACAGCCAGTTGGCGGCCTCCACGTGCCCGCCGTAGAGTGCCGACTCGAAGAGCCGCTCCAGCCAGTACAACTCGGGCAGCCACCCCGCCTCCGTCACGAGCCGCAGGAGTGCCAGGGTGTGAGGGGGCGGGCCCTCGTACATGCGGTCAAGGCGAACATCTATCCCTTGGTAGAGCGCCGGCCACACCATTGTGGAGTCGTACTTGCCACCGGGCGTTCCTTGCAGTTCCTGGCTCAGCAGGAACCGCACGGCCTCCTCGTTGCCGCTCTCCACGGCAAAGGCCAGGCAGCCGGCTTGCGGGCTGTACCCCAGCGCCTGCCGAAGCCCCCTTGAGGCGCTCAACGGCGTCGGGACAGCCGGCCGCCTCGACCCCAACCGACGCTGTGGGTAGGCCCTGCTCCGCCAGCCACGTCACCTTGGCCTGCCAGTCGGGCGTGGGGCCGGCTGCGGCTGCCTGGATGACGGCGGCCTTGGCCTCGGCATCCTCGCCGATCGAGCCCCGCAGCCGGGGCCACCAGTGCTGCAGAGTGACCAGGTCGCAGCCCTTGGCCACCGCACAGGGCAGGCGGGCGAGGTCGTCGGGGGGCGGCACGTGGTCCTCCGGGAGCTGCTCGTACAGCCGGTGCATCAGCTCCCGAAGGCCCGCCTCAGCGGCCGCGAGGATCGCTTCCCAGACCGCACCCTCCGGCAGCTTGGAGAGCAGCCGCTCCAGGAGCTCCAGCCGTTCGCCCTTAGCGGCTGCCACCAGGACTACGCCGTAGGTGTGCTCCTTGGGCGCTGCCCCCTGGTCGAGCAGCCACTCCACCATGTCGAGGTGCCCGCCCCTGGCGGCAGAAGTGGCGGCATCGTCGCGCCAGCTTGGTGGGCTAGGCAGCACCGCCACATGCGCCAGCAGCCACTCGCAGGCCGCTCGCTGGTTGGCGCGGGCGGCGGCGGAGAGGGCGCTGTCCAGCTCCCAGGCCCGCGACCGCAGCCCGCGCTCCAGCTCCAGCAGCCAGCTGCACGCCTCCACCTCCCCGGCAGCAGCGGCAGCAGTCATCACGTCTGCTGTCAGCACCAGGCCCGCTGCCGCGACAGCCACCTCCAGGTTCGCCAGTTCTCCCGTGGCGGCGGTCAGGCACAGCAGCCGCAGTCGCTTTGCGCGGCTGAGGTCCCGGCAGGCGTCCGCCGGGGCGGACCAGTGTGCGGCAAACATCTGGTGCGGCACGGGCGTCCCGAGGCGAATGGCCGTATGCTTCTGGAGAGCCGACGATGCAACCTTGTTTACCAGCCTCAGCGAACACGCCTCGTTGGGTGGCAGGAAGCTGGCGATGCTGCCGAGGATGTCGGGAAACCAATGCGCGAGATGTCCATGCAGTCGCCAGAGGCATGCTGCAGCTGATCGGCCATATCAGGCCCTAAGGATATCTACACTGTCCAGCGTGAGGGACGCCTAGTTTGCTGCGGCCGATCACGATGAGTTGGGCCTGAAGACCTGGTTGCAGTACATAGAGCAAACGTATGGTGTGTGGGAGTGCTAACTTATCAGGGAATGTGAGTAGACCACTCGCTGAAGCGTTAACATGGGTGCGCATGGGCCGGTGCTGGGCCTGCCGTCCCGCCCCGTCCCCCGCCGCCCCCCCCGGCTCTCACCGCTCCGGCTCGCGCCCGCTGACCACGCTCCAGCCCGCTCCAGACTTTGTTACTTCGCCGGCATTCGTCTTGAAGACCTGCCCTGAGCCCGTGTTGGGGTAATGCGCTGGGGTTTGAAGAGAACAACATGGCACATTGCGTAATGCGCTGGGGCGTGCTGCGGGCGGCTGCCGGCGGTGTCTACGCAGTGCGTGCCGCTCATCTTGTACTGCAACCCTTGTAAACTTTTGGCACTTAGGGCATGGCTCCATGGCGGCACGGACCTGCGGCAGAGGTTCACGCCAATCACGCCATTCACGCGCCTCTACGATGGGAGGGAGGGGCCGGCCTGTTACACCTGGCAGCTGGTACCACCAGTGACTTTGCTTCCAACACCTGTGACCAGGTGGACTTCACTCCCGTCAGCACCAGCAGGGCGCATGCGGAGGGACTGCTTGAGCGCCGGGGGTGACGGCAGCTCCACAGCCAGCAGTGCCAGTGGGCATGCACCTGGAAGGCGCGCGCGTGACCGGCCTAGTGCCCATTGCTTGGTTGGCGGTCCTCCCAGAGCCCCTTGGAGACAAGACAAGGCGATGGCCGTAAGCTGACGGCACGTGTGCTGCCCCGATGAATTACAGACGTCTGGGCATGCGCCTGGGCACCAGAAGCTGCTGGGCTGCTGGCTTTACGGAGCGGTCGAAGCCCAAAGCTTCAACGGGTGGGGAACACATTGCACTGGGGACTCCGCATCTGTGTCCCGCCCATCACAGCCTCCAGCCTGGTAACGCCTTCAATGTTTGTCTGTCTGTCTGTCTGTCTGTCTGTCTGTCTGTCTGTCAGGTGCAGGCGGGCGTGAGGGAGACGCGGGATTCACAAACCTGGAATGGCGATGGCATAGGGCACCCGCCGCTGGCTGGGGTTTCAGAGTCTTCACTCTCCAAACGAGGCTTCGTACGGGAACGCATTGCAAGGCTGAGGCTCAAGAGGAGGAGGGAGAACAGGGTGAAGGATAAAGGTGCCGGGCAGGAGGACGAGGGCAGGGACTGGCAGGGCACCCACGGAGGAGGACGACCCATACTGCAGCCGAGGTGGGCGTCGTGTGAGTGTGCCGAGTGCTTGACAGGGTTGCACAATACGGCAGCCCCCGGTGCCAATAATACCACGTATTAATACCCCGGCTAGTTGCACGTTGCATTGACCCCGTATTAATACGCAATACGGCCCCCTCTTTCCTAGTACGGCTTAATACGGCTTCAATACGGCGGCGCCCAGCCGTATTAGTACGGCAGCGTACGGCAGCCCATACTGCCGCCTTGTGCACGAGCGAATGCGCTCCGCGTTCACGTAGAAGCACAGGGAATGCGTTGGGCATTGGCTACGGCGGAACGGACGGCTGAGCTGCCAACCGACGCACCCCAGCACCCCACGTTACCCCCCACCCTCCGCAGGCCCCCCGCTGCCCGGCCGGTACCCCCGCGCCGAATGCCGTATTAATACGGCAGCGAGAGGCCGTATCCGTGTTAATACGTATCCGTATCAATACGAGACTGACACGTATCGGCAACCCTGGTGCTTAAAGCTACAGCGGGGTACGCTGCTGAGTGCCCCGAATGTGCAGGTCCTCTGGTCATGCGGGCAAGGGGCTGAAGATGGCGGTGCGCGGGGCAGCCAGGACTCGGCCAGACACGCCACCTCCAGGCTCCAGCCCAGGGAGCCCCTGCTCCAGCCCCCGGTCTGCTTCGCTTCGTTGATATCTTCTACCCCCAGTCTGCGCCGTCTCGTCCGCGCATACCGCTCCGTGTAGTGTTAGAAAGCCTTGTTGCTTGTGTGCTATGCGTGGGCTACGCCCACCACCCCCAGTCTGCCCAGTCCCCAGGTCGGTACCCAGCCAAACACACTCCCACGCCGTCTCCCTTGATGGATTGAGGGGTTGAAAGCAGAAGCGCAAGCGGCCAGCGAGTGCGATTGAGGCTTTCGAGGGAAACTGTCGAACTGGGGCAAAGGGCCATCGTTCATCAGCTGCATACGACCGCCACATGAGCAACCGGCACACAGCATGCGGGCGCGTGGGCGTGTCGGCGAGCTCGCATGTGCACATGCCGTCCATCGCAAAACGTGCAACGCACTCTGGAGGGCCGTTGGCGACTGCTTGGAGACGTTTGAGTCTAGTGGATCACACAGCACCTGAAAGAACCGTGGAAACGCTGCCTATTTGCAGCGGATAATCCAATGCCCAGCGCTCGGTCAACCCTGTTTACTGCGTGAGCGTCGAATTCCGGATGTGATATGTGTTTGGTCGAGTCCAGATTGCCCCTTTCAATCGCGCTTGGGTTTGCACATCACATCGGGGTGCTGCACCCGGTTTGTCGAGCTTGGTCTGCAGCCTTTCTGACATACTTACATGCCAACGTCGACACTGCTACCATAGGTGCACTGAGTAGTAAAGCCGCTGCAACTTGCTGCCTCCCCGGCAACGTGGGAAATACTCCAGCTTTTTCTGCTTGCGGGGGCGCCCGCCCCCTGCGCCTCTGCTGAGTAGCTTAGACTAGCGCGCGGCCCAGGGATGGGGTGCGCGAGCTCTACGCCCGCGGATGAGGGGCCGGTGAAGACTAGCCCTCCCCCGCCCCAGAACGGGCACGCAGGATCCCCACCAAAGTCTAAGGAGGGAGTAGAGACAGCGGCGAACGGAAACGGGGCGGGCACAGCACAGCCCCTCTATGCTGGCCAGCCATCGCCCAAGGCTTCCGCTACGCAGGCGCCAGCCGCAGCGGCCGCTGCGCCCGCGGCGACCCCAGCTGCAGCGCCACCAGGCTCGCAAGCGGCTGTCAACCAAAGCCTCAAGTCGCTGAGCGCGAATGAGGCGAACGCGGTGCAGGCGACGCTCCTCAAGGTGCGGCATGCGGGGTGCTTGCCTTGAGCTCAACTGCCTCTGCAGCTCATCTGAGACCTGTGTTACACAGGTCAGCTCGCTAATCCAAAGATTCGCGGAAGGACGCAGCGAGCGGACAACTCCAGTGCAGGCAGTGCGTCGAGCGCTGAACCTGGTTACTGCCGATTGCCGCGCGAAATACGCAAGGTAAGCTGCCCGGAACCGGGAGTTTCCGCGATGGGACCTCTAACACCCGCTCGCTTGCTCTTGCAGTGTAAGCGTCCTCTCTGAGACTCAGGAGCATGCGCTGCTGGTCACGGCCGTGGGGGTGCCAGACACCGTGCACGAGGGGAACCGCCTGCTGAAGGTGCCTGGCTCGAACTCATCCGTGGAGCGAATACTCGCGAAGGGGGCAGACTTCTTCTACTGGCAACCCGCGGCGAGCGAGGGCCCTGCGCCTTCGGACTGGTCGCCGTTGGCCAGCTCTGCGGGTGCGTTGCATAATTCTAGCACGGCGAGCATTGTGCAAGGCCTGAAACGGAGCTTGTCTCTGTTGCAGGCTTGACATACCTCGCCGCGGTGCCCATTAAGGTGTCTGACAAAATGATTGGCATGCTGACTGTCGGCTTTGGCGACGCCGCTGCCGATGAGGCGGACTACATCATGTGAGATCTGACGCACCTCTAGGCCGCATTTCAGGGCGGGCTTGAGCTATGTCGAGCGGCAGGGTTGGACGCGACGGGAGCCTGACCCGCGCACGGCGCGACCTGTGTGTTGTGCCGCAGGTTCCCCACCTACCTGCAGCTGGTTGCCGCCAGCCTGAGCAGCATGGTGAAGGACAACAGCATCCCCAAATACATGACGCTAGTAAAGGACCTGCATGAGACGCAGGACCTGGACAGCCTCATGCACAAGGTGGTGCAGCACCTGCGCACGGTGTTGGGCCACTCCAACAACCACCACATCTGGTACCGGATAGGCCTCACTGCCCCCAACAACACCGCGTCCACCATCTTCGACGACCTTACACAGGTGGGGCCCGGGGGGCTTGCTGGCCTGTCGTGCACTCATAGCAGCATAGCGCGAGCTAGAAGTTGAGGATTGAAGGAGGTTGAGGGTGGGAAAAGCAGCACCGCCGCCCTACACTGTCTGCAAGCGCAGTCAGGTGGGGGGCCGGGGTACTTGTTTTGAGATATCCAACCTGTGTGACGTTTGATTGAGCAACGTCGGATCTGCGGCCGGAGCTTGGAGCCGGCGGTGGCATGCCGCGGGCGGTGCACTGCCGTGGCGTGGTGGCAGCGGTGCCAGCGGGCCGCTTGGGGTTCCAGGCCTTGGGCCGGGTCGCTGGGCCATGCCGGAGTCAGCGGCTTGCACGCACGCTTGTGCTGGGGCAGGCCGGACTTGCGCGGCAGCGTCTAAGGGCCCCAAGCGGGAAGGAGAGGAGTTGCGCCTTTGCGCCGGGGCGGCAGCTGCTCTGGACAGGGTACCATGGCGGCCCTGACCGCCTTCCGGGCGCTTGGGCCGAAGCCTGTCACGCCCGAGCAGCTAGGGGAGGCGATGGGTGCTGTAGCCTCCGATGGGGGCTGTAGCAGCGGGATGGACCAATGGCTCGTGCCGCCCTCTGCGCCTGCATCGACGCACGCGTCTCGTGCGGCCTGCGGCCACCAGCGGCCGAGGGCACTCTCTTCCCCTTGCGACCGTTGCGGGTCCTGCATGCGGCCCGCCCCAGCGACACCAGTCGGGCTGCCGCACCACACCAGACCCAAACTCGGCCCGCCGCTCCGCACCGCGCACCCTAAAGCCCTCATCCCCATCGCGACGCGAGCCCGCTCCACCTGCCCAGCTCAAGCACCCCCCTCTCCCCGGCCCCCTGTGCCGCCCCAGGTCCCGCCCACGCTCATGCAGCGCACGCTGTCCAACCCCACCGGCTCCTCCTCGTTCAAGCTGCTCAAGGAGGTGCAGGCGGCGGGGGGCGTCATGCGCACCGTGGTGGCCATGAAGAACACGGTCATGAAGATCGCGGTGCACAACCGGCAGCAGGTGGGGGCGGGCCCGTCGGGGGTGCGATTGGGGGGCAGGAGGGCCCAGCGGGGCGGGGGGCGGGGGGCTGGGGGGGGGGGGTGTACGAGGCTGCCTCGGGTCCTCGGTGTGGCATGAGCTCGACCGTCTTCCTTTCCCCTTCCCCTCGCCAGGTGATGATTCCGGACGTGCAGAAGGTGATCAACCAGAGCGGCAATGTTTCGGCCGACATCTTCAACACGCGGCTCATCAAGCCGCCCACCAGCGTGCTGGTGTTCCCGCTCAAGGTGGGCGGAGGGGGCGCAGAGGGCGGGCGGGCGGCGGGCGGGTGCTGGCAGGGCTGCTGGCAGGGGCCTGGCGCCCTGTTCGGGGCTGCCCGAGTGACGGAGGGCCGGGCGGAGGGCTGGAAGCTGGGCATGCCGTGCAGGGTGCCGAGCGGGGGGAGGATTGGTCAGGTGAGGACTGCAAAGGAACGCAGGGACGCAGGCGGAGGACCGCTGGAAGGGGGGGGCACGGGAACCAGCGTGCAGGTGCAGTTGGTGCTGAGCACGGCGGGGAGGGCGGTATGGCAGCAGCAGCAGCAGCGGCCCACGCAGCCTCAAACCAGTGGCGCACAGTCACGGAGTCTTCGGCAGAGCGAAGTGGCCCCGGCCTGCCTGGTTAAGGACTGCAACGTACCACCGCTCGGCGCGTTCCCGCTTAGCAACAGAGACCCCCGCTTGACATGTCGGTGCTTACCTGGGGCAGGCGACGCGATCACCGCTCAGCAACCAACGCTCGCTGACCCCCCCTTACATCACCCCCCCCCCCCAGGTAAAGCAGCACATCTTCGGCGTCATCTTCTGCATGAGCTCCGTGCAGAGCGACTTCTCGGACGTGTCGCCCAAGCTGCGCGAGGTGTGCGAGGTCATGAGCCCGCACCTGCTCTTCATGCTCACGCAGCCGCTGGCCAACGACTACAAGGTGGGGAGGGGCCGTGGGTGCGGTGGAGGCTGGGCGGTAGTAGTAGCGGGCTGGGTACCGTACAAGGTCTGCGGGGAGGCCTGCAGTGGCAGTGACGTTCGGCGTGGGATCCTTTCAAGGCGCAGCCCCTCACCCTGCCCCTCTCTCCTCCTCCCTACCCCCTTCCCCTCCCTCTGCCCCCACAGAACATGCAGACCGCCAGCCTCACGCAGACCGCGGGCGGCAGCGTCATGTCGGAGGGCGGCTCCATGAGCGGCATGGTCACGGGCGCGGGCGGCTCCATCGGGCGCAGCGACTCCCTGGGCGTGAGCCTGTCGGGCGACAGCTTCATGTACACGCAGTCGCGCTCAAGCACGGGCGCGCTGGTGACGGGGCTGACGGAGAAGCTCAACCAGAAGCGCATCCGCTCGTCCATGGACTTCCACAACGTGGGGCTGGACGGGGGTTGGGAGGGAGAGCCGTCTGGAAGGGAGCGGGAGCGGAGGGGTGGGGTGGAGCAGTGGGGGAGGAGCGGAAGGGGGGTAGGGTTCCAAGGACGGGACCGGGGACAGCGAACGGGGGGAAGCGATCCAAGTTGGAGGGGCAGAGCCACCGGAGGGGCTTCCAAAGCGAGGCAGGGACAGCGGAGGGGCCGCACACAGGAGTGAAGGGGCGCAGAGCTTCCTACTCCCTCGGGGCCCATTCAGCATGCGGCGTCGCCACCTGCCGCCCCCACCTCCTCCGACTCACCTGCCCACGTTTTCCTCCCCCCCTCTCCCCCCAGAACACCACCATGACGGACCTGCAGATCACGGGCCTGCTGGGCGAGGGCGGCTTCGCCAAGGTGGGGGGCTGTTTGAGCGCAGGGTGCGGGCCCGGGCGGCAGTCGAGGCCCCAGCTGGGATGGCAGGGCCGAGGGCCGACAGCTGTGCGGCCTTTGAGCCTCGTCCTCTGCGTCTCCCTCACCCTTTCCGCCCGCTCGCCTCGTCCCTCGTCCCCAGGTGTTCCGTGGGCTGTGGCGCGGGCTGGTCGTGGGAGTCAAGGTGGTGTGCGACGACGGCAAGAACGAGAAGATGGTGATGAAGAACGCGCACGAGATCGCCATCCTGTCGGCGCTGTCGCACCCCAACATCGTGCAGGTGCGGGCCGTGGGGCGGGGCGAGAGCTGGGCGCTCTAGACGGGCAATGCGTGGTTACATGGAGGGCGGAGCTGGAGCTGCTGGAGCGGAGGGGTCCCGCCTCCCACCCGCTTTCACGCGCTCCGCCTGCCGCCCCCATCTACTGCCCTCCGCCCCAACACGCTCAGGCCTACAACTGCCTGACGGACGTGCTGGTGCGCGACCTGCTGGCCACCACCGTGCACCGCTTCAACAACCCCACCGTCATGAACTCCCCCGCCTACAAGTACCTGCTGTCCATGGAGGACAAGACCTGCCACCTGGAGGTGGGCGGGGTGGGGTGGGGGGGGGGGGGCGGCGGGCAGGAGGGGGAGCGGAGGTGAGCAGGCGGCGGCGCGGGTGCGCAGCTGGGCAGTAGGGTTCCAGCTCGGGCATTGTCTCCTCGACCTTGAACCGCAACCCTGACCTCCCGACCCCTTCCCGCCCGCGCTCAGGTCATTGAGTACTGCGACCTGGGCAACCTGTCCAACGCGCTCAAGAACAACATCTTCATGATCCCCAACCCCGCCATCGCGGCGGCGGCCGGCGCGGGCGACGGGGCGCAGGCGGCGGAGCTGGCGGAGCGCGCGCGGCAGCAGCCCATGAAGGTGCGGGGGGGGGGGCGGAGGCGGTGACGGTCAGGGGTCTAGGGGCGCAGCCGGTAGGCTCCCTGATGGGGAGGAGCTAGGCGAGGTAGGGGGCCGTGCCCGGCAGGTGCAGGAGCTGCTTGAGCACGAGTGCCCAGCCCCACTCACCGCCTCCTCAACCCCCCTTCCCTGAACCCCCCACCGCCCCCCAGGTCAACATGCGCACGCTGCTGCTGACGCTGATCGAGATCGCCTCCGCCTGCGGTTACCTGCACCGCATGGGCGTGGTGCACTGCGACATCAAGCCCGCCAACGTGCTTCTCAAGTCCTCCAACATCGACTTCCGGGGCTTCACCGCCAAGGTGTCGGACTTCGGCCTGAGCCGGTGAGCCCAGCGGCATCCTCAGCAGCAGGGCCCGCGGCAGGGGCCATCGCCCCACCGGGCCTCGCGTGCCGCGGCCATGGTCGTGCACCTCTTGTCCAGAGCCGCGCTCGCTTCTTTCGCTCTCCTCTCCCTCTTTCACGCTCCCCGTCCCTCACCGCCCCTGCCCCTCCACCCCCTTCCTTCCCTCTCTCCCTCACAGCGTGGAGGACGACGACACGTGCGCGTCCTTCCCCTTCAACTCGTGCGGCACCGCCGCCTACGTGGCGCCCGAGGCGCTCATCTGCAACAAGAAGGTCAACAGCAGCGTGGACGTGTACGGTGAGGCGGGCGGTCGGATTGGGGAGGGAGGGGATGGCGGCGGAGGAGGGGAAGCTGCATTGGCCTTGCAGCGGCCGGACGCGACAGTCATCCCAATAATCAACCCGTGTTCCTGACCCCAGCTTCTCCCCCGGGCCCCGCTCACCCCGCCCACAGCCTTCGGCATCCTGATGTGGGAGATGTACACGGGCCAGCGCCCCTACGGCAACATGAAGCAGCAGCAGCTGGTGGAGGAGGTGGTGATGCGCGGCCTGCGCCCCAAGTTCCCCGGCACCACGCCCGCGGGCTACGTGGTGCTGGCGCAGAGCGCCTGGTCTGGCAGCCCGCAGGCGCGGCCGACATTCGACGAGATCCTCACGCACCTCAACGCCATGCTGCAGCAGGCGCGTTGGATGGGGAGCGGGAAGGGTGGTTGGGCGGTTGTGATGGGAGTGTGAGGGATTGCAGCGGGGGGCTGCGGCGGGCGGGCAGCCTGGCGGGCTCGACAAGAGCGGTGTGGGCGGGAGGCAGGGCGGGTCCATCAATGGCTGCCCGCTGGACACGGAGGCCCTGTCATCCGCTGGTCCTCCCCTCCTGTATCCTTACTGATCCCAACTTACGCCTTTCTAACCGCCAACTGCAGGTGGACGACCGCGAGATGGACTCCATGGTGGGCGGATCGTTCGGGTCCATGGGCGAGAAGTTTGAGTACATGCAGCAGCAGCACGGAGCGGGCGGCGGCGGCGCCGGGGGGATGGGCGTTCCGTCGGGCATGGACCGTCGGCCCTCGCAGGTGCGCCGCGCGCCGCAGGCGCCCTCGCCCATGGGGCCCGGCGTGGGCGCCAGCCCCCGCACCGTTGCTGCCGGGGCCGGGGCCGCGGGCGCGCAGGCCGGTGTAGCGGCGGCGCAGCAGTCTCCGCCCGTGCAGCCGCGCGTGGCGGCGGTGGCGGCGAGTGGCGGCCCTTCGCCGCCGAGCAACCAGGTGCAGGGGGCGTAAGCGTAGCCCCGGCGGGGAAGGCGGCGGCAGGGGGCGCAGGAGGCCCCGTGCTGGCACGGGCTGCGGGCGCGGGCCCGGGGCTCCTCGTGCAGCTGGCCGGAGGGCGAGTGGATGCAGGCGCGCCGACGCGGGTTGGCAGGCCCGTACGGGATGGAATGCAAACGGATGCAGCGCAAAGCTGGGGGAAGAACAGAAGGAGAGCACGATGGACAGCGACGGGAAGGCTGCGGGAGCAAGAACGAGAGCGGGGTGTCGCTTGCTGCAGTGCGGCGGCGTGGGGCTGGTGGTAGGGCCCCTGGGGTCTCGACGCAGCTGAAAGGAAGGCCGGGCGGCGGGAGCCGGCTAGCGGCGCGTTTGGTCTCAGTAATCCAGTATCCATGGGAGGGGGCCGGGGCTGTCCTCGGCCCCCTAAAGGCGCGTGCATTGCGGCGCCTTCTTCCTAAGACGAGCACGGTGTTCGGGTGGGCAGTGAACGTGGGGTCATGGCATGGGAAATAACCGCTCTGCGTGCTTGTGGAGGCATGGCGGGCAGCTCAGCGGCGCCGGCGCTCGGTGTGCTAACGTCGAGCAATGCTGTACGGTACCGGTACGTGTTTGTGCAATCCCCCTGGAGCAGGGATGAGCTTGTGCGCGCGCGGTCAGCTGCCACAGGAAAGCGTACGGTAGATGATTGTGGTGACGCTGTGGCGTTTCGTGGGGGCCCGGGCAGTGGCTGCCGTTGCTCCTGATGGTGGTGTGATGAGTGTATGGTGCGGCTTGCATTGTTCGCCTCGTCGTGTCTCGTCTCGCGCGGTGAGTTGTAGCAGGTAGCACGCAGAGATCAAAGAACGGACAATGGCGCGGGCGTACGCGGCACTCGTGTCCGAGCGCGGGCGAACGATGAAACTCCTTGACCCTCAGACCTTCGTATGTGGGCTAAGGTTATGGATGTCCAGGCCAAGAGAAAGTGCATAGGGTGTGTTTCACGGCCCCCGCCTCCCGCCGGGAAGGCGGGTAGGTGGGGCGCCAGGCCCAGTTCAGTTTGGGACGGTGGGCGTGCGAATGGGCACTCGAGGCTCGGGCGCTGAGGCGTCGCCCGTTGGGTGCTCCCGTTGTGGGCACAGCCTCGGCAGCGACGCGGCCGGTGCACGTTCGCGACACGGGCATGCGTGGGGCGCCGTATGGGCGGTGTGAACGGTGATGTCAAGTCAGGCGGAAGACCAAGATGCCCCGGCAGATGACATCCCGCACACTTGTCTAATCGTGTTAACATCTGCTTTCGACTTTGGCCGGGGTGCGTGCGACAACCCGGGGGCCTCATGCTGAGCCTGCGGAGTGGAACTGATCTCAGGGTCAAGGCGGCTACGACGGGGCTGCTAAGAGACGATGGCGGCAAGTACTCCATGGTCCATGCCCGCATTGCAAAGAAGGACTGCTCCGCGCATTGTTATACGAGGTCTCCCGCCCCAGCATTTTCCCGCAGACCTGCGCCATGTGCGTCACTACTGAGATCACTGCCCTGCTGTGCCCCCCCCGGGGCTGGACGGCAGCAGATGGAGGCGCGGGCTGGCCGTGGGACATTTTTGGGCTGAGCCGCCAGGCTCTTCGGGCGGCGAAGCCCCCCGGGATTACCCCGTGTTGGCGTGCCTGCGTGCCAGAGTGATAGCGATACTCAGCCAGAGTGATAGCGATACTCAGCCCTTTTCCGCCCCCATGGGGGCGCCCCGCTTGTCCCGCAGACAGGGCCAGATCCCGAAGGACAGAGCACTCTTCACGCCTTGGCCGATTCGGCGGCATCGGCCGGGTTACCTTGGTGGACGCTATCTGTGTGCCCCTCACCATTTGGTGCGGACGCTTGCATGGCCTCTCGCCCCAGGGTTTCCCCGCAAGCTGCATGAACCCTTGCAAACTGGTGTCCGTCTGACAGCGGATTTGGCGTCCTCTTGCCACTCGCACGGGATAGACAGGGATCTGGCATTCAACCACATCTCGTGGTGCCCCTACGTACTGCATTAACTGACCGTTGCAGACGGCCGCTGTGGGGAAAACTCATACTCCGGAAAGGGCTTGGCGCGGGCGGAAAGCACTCGTGGCCATTCTCCCTGTGCAAGTGGACTGTGGCCCTCTTGCGGCGGAGCTTGATCCCTTTACACTGCAGTCAAGGTGAAGCCTTGCTCTCGTGCTCACCGCCTCTACTGACCCCTCGGGGCCCCGGCCTCTCGACCGAGGTTCCGCACACACCACACATCATGCCACACGCGCCCAGGGTCAGCACACACCCGACACACTGCACCCTGGTTGCAACCGCCCGCGCACTTCGTCGCCAGAGGGCGCCCATCGCCCCCAGGCCCGTCCCCTGCCCTCCTGCGCCCCGCTCCAGCCTGCCGCCTTGCCCGCCTCCTGCGCTCCCCCGCCTGCTCCCCATGCGGAGCGCCTCAGCTGGCCGCAGCGTTTCGCACCTCCTGGCGGGGGCAGAGGTGGGGAGCAGAGCGGTGAGGTCAGCAGGTCAGCTTGGCGCCACGGTGTGTCAGCAGCCCGGGAGCCACAGCTATCCCTAGCTGAGGCGAGCCATGCCCACGACAGCCCACTCGCGAGGGCAGCCCCGCAGCCCATCCGTGGCCGCACGGTATCAGCACTTCAGCGGCGGAGCCCCCACATGCCTCACGCGCCGTCACCTCCCCGGCCTGCCCGCCAGACCTCGCCCGTATGCACACACGCCCTTCCCCCTTTCCCCCCTCTCCCCCCCACGCCCCCACCCCACCTTGAGCAGCTCCTGCACGTTGACGCCCGCATTGCCAGCCGTGACACGCACATACACACACGCGCTTTCCCCTCCCCTTTCCCCCCTCTCTCCCCCCTACCTTGAGCAGCTCCTGCACGTTGACGCCCTCGTTGGCCAGCCAGAAGAGCAGGCTCAGCACGGAGCTGTTCCAGGCGCCGTGAATGATGATGGGCGTGAGCAGGTTCCTGCTGCGCACGTAGCTCACGCCCAGCAGGCAGCCCAGCGCGCACAGCACGGGGAAGTCGCGGGAGGAGAGGTGCGCGGCGCCGAAGGCCACGGATGACGTCACCACGGCCGCCCACGTGGGCAGGTAGCGGGTGAGTGACGTCAGCAGGAAGCCGCGGAAGACGGTCTCCTGCGGGGGGTGGGGGGTGGCGATGAGGGGCGGGATGCAGGGTTGAGGAAAAGGGTAGGGCGTGCGTGTAGGGTGGGTGGGCGGCCGGCTGGCCGGCACTTTTTGCCCCCGACTCACAGTGGACCTCATCCCGCCTCACACGAGCAGCCCTTCACACTGGACACCATGGAACCCCGCACAAGTCCCCATCGCCCCCACCCCTTCCTCCTCCCCTCTCTCGCGCGTCCCCACCTCTAGCCCCCACTCCCTCCCCGCTCCCGCCCACCCCCATCCCACCCGCCCGCCCCCCACCTCCAGTATGGGCGCCAGCGCCCCCGTCACCGCCAGCAGCGACAGGTAGGTGGGCGTGTCCAGATCGATCATGGAGGCAACGCCGTCCACCGTGCCCTGCCCCCCCGCCATGGCCCGCTCGTACCCCACCGCCTCCAGGACCGCCGCGCTCGCCCCAACCACCAGGGGAGCCGCCAGCATCCCCAGCAGAGCCCAGAAGGCCCAGCCGCGGGGCTTGGCGAAGGGCCTGTAGGAGGGGAGCGGGGTGGATGGGTGGTGGGAGGGTGTGGGGGTCTGCACTGGGGGACTTGGGCCGGGATGGTCGGGCAGGCAGGCGCGGACCCCCACCGCCGAGGGCTCAGGGGCATTTGAGCACGTGTACCTCGACTCCCGGGGGCGGCATGCTTTTGACGCTAGCGACCTCACGGCCCCCTACCTGATAGCGCATGCCGCATGCCCCGACGACCCCACCCGCGGGAGACGACCTCACCCCCACCCTCAAACACCTGGCGCCCCTGCGCGGCAGGCAACCCCACTTGACACCTGCCTGACCTCCCCACCCTCCCCCCAACCCCATCCACCCACCCGGCCGGGGAGTAGTTGAAGAAGTCCCGCATCCCAGCGCCCTCGCCCTCCGCGGGCGGCGGCGCCTCCTTGAGCGGCCCCACCGTCAGCACCCGCACCAGCGCCAGGGACACCACCGTCTCCACCAGCTGGCAGACCAGCGTGAAGGAGGCCTTGTCCTGGGTGGGTTGGGGTGGGGTGGTTGGGGTGGTTGGGGGGTGGGTTGGGGTGAGGGATTTGGGAGCGGGTGCGGGCGGAGGAGGGCCGAGGCGGTGGGCCCTAGCCCCCTGCACCCCTACCCCTGCCTGGCCCCTCCGTGCTTTGCAGTGGCCGCCAGGCCCCCCGCGGCACCCCTACATCGTATGGGCCCCAGCACAAGCGCCAGCAATCAGGAACGCAGGCCTCACCTCGGGCGAAAGGTCAAACAGCGACACGCCCGCTGCGCGATAGAGGCTGGGGACCACCAGGAAGCCCACCGCCACGAAGCTGCCGAACCAGAGCGCCAGGCCGCCCGCGACTCGCCCCGCACCCCAGGGCACGTCCCAGCGACCGTCATAGCGCTTTAGGTCGAACACGCCCCACGTCGACTCCTCATCGTCGCCATCCCCGCTGCCGCCTGACCGGCCCCACAGCTTCGCGGGCTGTTCCACAGGCTTCCTAGCCTCTTTGACGTTCTCCCGGGCCGCGCGGCAACGCAGCGTCAAGCCGCTACGCTGAGCGAGCGTCGGCGGGAAGGGCCACAGCGACTTGGACGCGTTGCATGGCCTACAACGAGCTGGCGCCCCTAGAGAAGACGCAGCTATGCTTGACAGCGGCGGACGCTCGGAACGAGCTGGCGCGGTGGGCACAGTCCACGCTTGCATTTCTTCGTGAAGCCGTGGAAGAGTAGTGCAAGCCGTTTCCTGGCTATCTACAGCGCACACAATATCACCGCGTCTATCCGTTGGCGCCCTGGGCAGTCCAACGCCAATCGTCACGCTCGCCCGCCAAGCGTGTCGTCCTACCCCCGGCACCTTCCGCCGGCCCCACCGCCTCGCGGGTTCCCTCGTACCAGCGACGACCAAAGCTTTCACCAAGCGACATTTGCAACGGCGGGAGGACGGGAGGCAAGGAGCGCGAATGAGTGGGCCCGGCAAACACAGATGTCACTCAGCCAGTGCCACCTCGCGACATGCCACGGACATGCCACGGACCGTCCCCAATGTCACAGGTGGGCCAACGTACTCAAGCGGGACTGGCGACGCCTGCACGCACCACACCGGGGACCTCGACACCAGGAGCCAGGAAAGCACTGTTTGCGCGCGCGGCTGCCCCTAGGTTGGCCCCTGCCTCGGCAATGCGCAGTCCTGGCACCCTGCCTTCCTCTCGCGTTGCGACAGCGGCTACGCCGACGCGCTCAGCTGCTCCCCCGGCGTCGTCCTGACTACGCTGCACGGCCCCTGCGAGTAGCCGAGTACAGTTCTCCCACGTCTTCGAGCCCCACATCGAGCGCTTTCGGGCTGCAATGCTCAGCGTACCGTACCGTAGCCTCCACAGGGGTTGCGCTTCGGCGGGGAGCGGGCGGGGGCAAGCCCAGAGAAGTCCGGGGCAGGGTACCTCCGCCCCGCTCTGCCGCCTCCTCATACCCGAATCCTCCCCTATCATCTCAGGTGAGGGGCCGGGACCCAGGAGGGGCTACGGCAATCCAATAACGTAAGGCTGTGCTGCCCGGCAACCTACCCGCAGGAGAGGTGGAGAACAGATCATAGCATGTATACGCCCCAGGGGCTGGCAATGTTGAGGGACTGGTTTAGGCAAGCCCCTTCCCGGAGGTGAGGTAGAGACTTCACCAACGGCCCGTCGCGACCAGCCGGCGCAGGGTCGGGGCCAGTGTGGCCAGTGCATGTGCATTGGGTATGGGGAGGAGGGAGTGCTGTAACCGCCCAATGTCCGTGTCCAGGGGCCACTACTGACCGCAGCCACGCGTTCACAAGCGGAATCCTAGTGACCAAACAGGGGGCGAGCGGCTACGCACGCTCGACCTGCAGCGCCTGCTAGATCTTCACCGACCCGCAGCCAAACCGTCACACCAACTGATGTCCAATCAACGACGCCGCCCCTCTCACCCGTAGCTATGCCCCGATCCCGCGATAGATGGATACATGCGGGTGGCTTGGCGCGCCCCCTATCGCCCTCCACATACAGGTCTGCACCTCCCCTCCAAGATGTCGACCTCCCCACTGTCGCCCCCGCCCCGACCTGCTGTGCCCGGTCGCGCCTGCCCGGCACATCTACCCAACGTGACGGGCCGCCCCCGCGCCCCTGCCCAGGCCGGCAGCAGGCCCCGTGCCAGCCGCACCGGCGGCGGCCCCGCTGCGAGCGGTCTCATTGCCGTGACTCCGCCCCTGCCACCCCAAGGTCAACGGGACGGCTCCGCCAGCAGCGCCTCCAGCTCCCGGCGCTCCTCCGCCTGCTCTTGCGGCGTGCCGTCCAGCCGGGAGCTGCCCAGGTCGAGCAGCATGCAGCGCGGCAGGTCGGGTCCGCTGCCGCCGCCCTCCGCTAGGCCGGACCCCAATACCAGGATGTTCTCCGGCCGCACGTCGCCGTGCACAAAGCCCGCGCAGGCTGCGTGGGCGTCATCGAGCGCGCGCAGGGCCGCGGCCTTGACCGCCGGGGGAAGGGCCTCCTGCCAGTCCGACAGCGTCCGGCTGTGCGGCACGGCCCGCATGGCCAGGAACCGCATGGCCTCAGACAGCTGACCATGCGCCAGCACCTGCACCACAGGCACACGACAAGAGTGCGGGATGTCGGGCACACAAAACATTGGTGTGGCGTGTTTGCAAGCCCCGGGCCAAGTCCCGGTGTGCGCAGCCAGCTGCCACCACCGCCATTAGGAGCACTGCAGAGGCCATGGTGGCGGCGGGCTGCGGCGGGCAAGACGGGGAAACTAACGACGTGGCCCAATCAGTGGCGGCACACGGGAGCACCTACCTCGGGCACGAGGCTGCCCTGCAGCCGGGCCAGCGCGCGGTAGGTGAGCACCTCGCACCAGTAGGCCGCCAGCTGGGGTTCCTCCCACGTGTAGACCTTGATGAAGGCGGGCACGCCGTCGCAGAGGCCTCCGAAGACCGTCCCGTCCCGACCCTGCGGCAGCCGAGAGGGGGTATGGGTCGGCGTGGAGGATCGGGCAGGGGGTGTGTGGGGCAGAGAAGGGGCGCTGCGGTGCGGTTTCGGGGCACCGAGGCCGCAGGAAAGCAACGTCCTCGCACGGCCGTCTGCAGTGCAGTCCGCACCTGTGCAACCACATCCCGAAACTCCAGCTGCACCGTCCCCTGCTCCGGTGCCGCCGCTGGCTGCGGAGCGGGTTGGCCCGCCACGCGCCCAGCCACCTGGCCGCCTGTCGTGCTGATGCACCCCGGCGCCCCGGCTGGCTCAGGGGAAGCGCTGTCCCGAAGCAGGAGCGTGCCCGCCAGAGCTGCCTGGCCCCGCTTGCGCCTGCAAGGCACAGCACAGGGCGCAAGGGAAGGTTCAGCGGTCGGGACGGCGCGATGGCCAGAATGCGCAAGGCACAGGAGAACCGCATTGGCTGGGGCGGGAGGGATGCATGAGACAGGCCGCAGTAAGTCCCACTCACACTTCAGGGCTTGGGTTAGGTCCTCCTGAAGCCTGGCTCGCCTCGAAGCCGCCATCGCCACCACCTCCACGACCGCCATCGGTGCGAGAGCGGCTGCCGCCACCTCGCCTGCCACCGCCACGGCCGCTGCCTCCGTCGCCAGCCTGGCCCCTCCCTCCCCCCCCGGCCCCCTCATCGCCTCCTTGCTGCACACCACCGTGCAGCACAGGGGATGCGCTCGGCTGCTCGAAGGCGCGCAGCAGCGCTTGGTGTTGCTTCCAGGCCAGGGCGCGCAGCAGCGTGTAGGGCTGAATGCTGTCCGCCCGTATGGGCGCGGAGATGAACACGGTTGGTGGGCGACCGAGCGCAGCCGGCGTCACGCACACAAGGGTTGTGGCGTTCCAGCAGGTGACGAAGCCGTAGCTACAGTCAAACTCGACCATGTACGTGAAGAGCTGCGTGAGGGAGGTCAGACGGAAGGGCTTAGCCAGTCAGCCGCCAACACCCCACGGAGCTTAGCCCAGACCAGCAGCCGAGCACTTTCCCGGCCGCAATGGCGTGTGGAGCCCACCTGCCGCAGCGTTCGTTTTGCAGCTGTGCCGTCGGAGCCGCGGGCCTCGGTCAGGAGGTCCAGGGGCGCACCGTCGGGCCGTACCAGGATGGGGACCCTCTTCACCTCCCCAATGCAGACAACTTTCTGCTGCGCCCCGCGCTCGACCACCAGCATCAGGTCCGCCTTGCTTGCGCCACTTCCCCCGCTGGCACCGGAGTGGCGGTCCAGAGCCTCTTGGGCCGCGGCGTCGCCGGCCTGCTGCTGAGCTGCGCGTGCGGCGACGCGCTGGCGGAGCAGCTTGGCGGGCACGATGGCGCTTGGGGGCTGCTGGCGCCAGACGCAATTGGGCGGCTCTCCAGGGCAGAGCAGTTCAGCTGCAGCGCAGGCCAGCGGCTCTAGCACTCTCGTACAAAGAGACATGTGGAACGCTGACGCCAGTTCCGCCTCCGAGTCCACACTCTTCAACACTCTGTCCAGGTTGTCCAGGGGTAACACCCTGCAGAAAGAAAGCCAATATCAACCAAGGCTGGGTGGGCGAGGTGGTGGGGTGTGGCGGCGTGCTATAGCCTGCTTGCGGCGCGGCGCATCCGGCTTGGAGCAGGAAGCCCCAAGGAGGCCCCTAGCCCCTAGCCCCTGGGCTCCCTCGCAGCAGCTCCTCAACCCACTTTCCACCAACGGCTCGCAGATATCCCCCTGCTCACCTGCATGACAAACTGGCTGGGGGGAACTTGGAGATGGCGTCCGACAGGATCTCACCGCTCACCGCCTCGGGCTCGGCATACTCCCAGCGTTTCAGGTCCTTTGGAAGGTTGAGATAGCGGACGCCCTTGGAGAGAGAAGCAGTCCGGTTGCGCACGCCCGCCAACGGCAGCGGCGTGTTGAGCGCAAACCGCGCGCTTTGGCCCAAAGCGCGGAACCAGCATGTCAACCAGTCAACCAGCCAATCAATCAGCCAGACTGTCCGCCAGCCGCCCATGCGCGCTACGGGCTCAGCGGCTCAGGTGCAGCGAATCGCGAATTGGCGAAGCGGCCCGCGATAGGTCAGCGACGGCGCCGGACTTATGTGTGGCCTCCGCAGACCGAAGCGAGGCGAGGGACGCAGGTTTTAGGCGCCGGGGGGCGGGGCCGGGATGCGGCGCATCAGCAACCTCGCAACCGCGGGATGGTCTCGTGGGATGGTATTCATACCATGGCATGCCGAACAGTCTTTTGCGTTGACCACATCGCCCCGCACATAGCCGCATAGCGCTATAGTTACGCGACATGCGTGCTTACCTGCCGGACGTCAACGCAGCAGGCAGGACAGCTTCTCAGCTGACCTGTGCGGGCGAACTGTCTATCCAACACCACCAACACCTTGGAGGTGCAGAGGTGGGAAGGGGCGGGCGGGACCAGGGTGGAGTGACACGTGGTGCTTCAAGCATTACACGAGGCCGCCGCCCTGCCCTAAGCCAGACTCTTAGTGGCGGTGCGTAGACCTTGGCGGTTAGCACGAAGCCAAGAACCAGCCCAAGAACCAGCCAACACATAGCACCACTGCACGAAGCCCGCAGCCAGCCTCCTTTCCAGCACACCCCTCCCCCCTAAGCCAGACTCTTAGTGGCGGTGCGTACCTCAGACCTTGGCGGTTAGCACGAAGCCAAGAACCAGCCCAAGAACCAGCCAACACATAGCACCACTGCACGAAGCCCGCAGCCAGCCTCCTTTCCAGCACACCCCTCCCCCCTAAGCCCGCTAGCGCCGTAGCGGCTTCAGGCCGGGGTCCAGCTGCTCCGGGTGGCCGCGCCTCTCGCGGTTGTGGTTCCTCTTGTAGCACGTGCCGCAGAGCGCCAGGCCACTGGGGCCCCACCGCCTCCAGGGCCCGTGCTGGCCGCTGTTTGGGCATAGCAGCTTGCCCTTCTTGCCCGTCAGGCCGGACAGCGCACACACCCCAGCCCTCTCCCCCCCAGCAGCCTTGCCCTGGGCCTTGTTGGACCGCCGGCAGGCCTCCACGGCGTCGGCGCCGTTGACGCCGTCAAAGCCGAAGCCCAGCTCCACGGCCTTCTCGGCAGCCTCCGAGGGGCTGGCGCCGTTGACGCCGTCAAAGCCGAAGCCCAGCTCCACGGCCTTCTCGGCAGCCTCCGAGGGGCTGGCGCCGTTGACGCCGTCAAAGCCGAAGCCCAGCTCCACGGCCTTCTCGGCAGCCTCCGAGGGGCTGGCGCCGTTGACGCCGTCAAAGCCGAAGCCCAGCTCCACGGCCTTCTCGGCAGCCTCCGAGGGGCTGGCGCCGTTGACGCCGTCAAAGCCGAAGCCCAGCTCCACGGCCTTCTCGGCAGCCTCCGAGGGGCTGGCGCCGTTGACGCCGTCAAAGCCGAAGCCCAGCTCCACGGCCTTCTCGGCAGCCTCCGAGGGGCTGGCGCCGTTGACGCCGTCAAAGCCGAAGCCCAGCTCCACGGCCTTCTCGGCAGCCTCCGAGGGGCTGGCGCCGTTGACGCCGTCAAAGCCGAAGCCCAGCTCCACGGCCTTCTCGGCAGCCTCCGAGGGGCTGGCGCCGTTGACGCCGTCAAAGCCGAAGCCCAGCTCCACGGCCTTCTCGGCAGCCTCCGAGGGGCTGGCGCCGTTGACGCCGCCAAAGCCGAAGCCCAGCTCCACGGCCTTCTCGGCACCCAGCCGGCCGGCCTCCACGGCGTCGGCGCCGTTGACGGAAGTGCGTCGGATCCTTGCCCTGGGGAGGGGAGGGGAGGGAAGCGGAGGGGAGGGAAGCGGAGGGGAGGGGGGCTCAGCATGCAACTCGCCCCCGGTCCCTTGTCCTCGTGTTTAGAGGACAGCTCGGCGTCGGAGCGCCGCGAGCGGCCCTTGGGCGTCACGCGCGCCTGTCCAAAGGGGGTCGAGCCCGTCGCCTCCTCCACCGCCCGGTAGCGAACATAGACGTTACGCAGGAGGGCGGTCGCATCCAAGAGACGAGCGGCTTCTTCAGCAGGCGGAACTTCCGCAGCAGCGCCACGGGGTCCACGCAAATCGTGCCGCGCTCCACATACTCGGCTGCGTCCGGGATGCTGGCCAGGGCGGTGAGCAGGTGGTGGGTGCCGTCAACCCGGACCTGGTGCTCAACGCCCGCCGCGATGTGCACGTGGTGGACGTTCTCAGCAACGATGCGAAGCATTCTGCTATGTGTATGGGCAGCTATGCGTATGGGCAGCTATGGGGCGTTGCTCTGCCTCTCGAGGCAGCGTGCCCATGAATTCCTTTGCTTCGACGGTTGGTTACAATCTTGCATAACACGCCCCCGTCCCCCTTTGGGCTTCTAGCCGGGCAACAGAGGCCGCAGCCGAACGCGGTGATGGAGGTGATGGGCTTGTTTGCCCTGCTAGCGATGTCGACATTCAGGGATGTCGCATGCCCTAGCCTCGTCCGCGGCCGTGAGAGCAGGGCCGCGTTCACAGAACCTTCGTTGAGTAGTGAAGAGGGCATCGGGGGTTAGGGGGAAAGGCCGGAAGCGAGGAAAAGGTGGGGGGTAAGGCGCTAGAGGAGGGGGGGGCACCCTGATGCGTGCTGCCCTTGGACGCCCGGCTAGAAACCCTCGCGCGCTATCCCTCGCAGCATCCGCACGCCCGGAGGTAGATTGGATATGTGGCAACACGTGACTGGCGCCCCAGCGCGGACGGCCCTGGATGGGGGCATGAGCTGGGCGACCATTGGTGATCCCCCTCGACCCCACCCGCCCAGGACAGCCCTCCGGTCATCCCCCACCAAGCCCTCCCGTCAGGGGCCTCGTAGGACCCTAGGGAATGGGTGGTAGAAGTCCCAGGGCAAGGCGCGGCGGATGGGCAGTATGGGGCGACCGGGAGTGCCGTGTGGGTGTGGGCTGCACAGCCGTTGCCTCGCCCGCCGCCGTGGCGGTGATCCTTGGCTGCGGCGGGGGCGGCGCCGGCGCCGGACGCTATCCTGGGCTCCATCTGGGTCCCATGCTGCACCTCGGCGGCGCCCACGTGCGCGAGCTGCGTGTTCAGCACGGCGCTGCCCATCTATATGGTGCGACTGGGATCGAGGGTTGGGACGGTTGGCGGTTGGGGCGGGTGGCGAGTCCATGGAGCCGGGTGGGGCGGACGGAGGGCGTACGTGGAGGGGTGGGCGTGACGGCTCGTGGCGCTCCTGCCTGGGGCCGGGGCTAAGCTGGTCTCCGACAAGCCCGGCTCACCTCCCCGCACTCCAACTTACATCACCTGGCCCCACCTGCCTCTCCTGCTTGCCTTTGCAAACGCCAGGTGTCTGAGTTGAACAAGAGCATGCGGTCCGTGGGCACTTTCGAGGGCCTGCTGGAGGCCTTCTCCTACGCCGCGCGCATGTGCAACGGTGAGGAGTGGCACGGAGTGGGCGGCGACATGGCCTGGCGGGCGGCCTCGGGGCATGGGCGGCACCGCTCAGACAGCCGCTCCACCCACTCCTGCGCCTGCGCCGCCTCGCCTCCCCATGTGCCCCTCCCCAGGCGTGGTGTCGGACCGCATGACCAGCCGCAAGGCCGCCATCACGCTGGGCTTTGCGGCGGGCGCCATGGCCAAGTTTGGCACCGTGGTAGGCCTTTCTAGGCGGTTACGAGGTTGTGGGCCGTTCATCCAGCTTGGATGAATGGCCCGTATGCGCGGTAGAGGGGTCCCGGGGGGCTATGTCCAACGCGGCAACGCGGGACCTGGAACCCCTGCGCCGCTACGCCAACGGTCTGGCTGCCGTGCAGGCTTACATGATCAAGGAGCGGGAGGGGCCCAGCGAGGATGCCAGGGAGTGAGGTGAGCATGTGGAAGCCCCACGGGAACCCGGTGCTCATGAACGAGGGGGCAGACTGTGTGTGGCAGGGGCTGCGCATCTACAAGCATGTCCCCCTGTGGTGGTCGGCAATATACTTGTGCACTAGGACGTAGCGGCTGCTGGGGGCTAACGCTGCGTCGCATACAACGGATTGAGTTGGGGCCCTGGGTGGGCCGTCCGGGTGCGGGCACCTTGCTGGGTGCCCTGGGCGCCATGACGCCCAGCTTGTCCGGTCTGCTTGAGGGCTGTAAGAGTGCGGCAAAGGGGATTGCCCGTGGCCTCGCCAGGGCCGGCGGCGCCCGTGGCACCGACGTTCTGACTGCCCACCCGACCTCCTCGCCACGCCCCTCCACCCCGGACGCCGCGCGCAGGCCGCGCTGCGCGACACGCTCGTCGGCGACCTGTCGCCACCGGGCATGCACTCTGCCTGCTTTGGCCTGGCACAATCGCTGCGCGAGTTGGGCTCGGCGGTGGATGGAACCCGGCAAACTCTCTTGGCGTGTCCTTCGCGGGCATTGGTGTTCCCTTCAGCTCTGGCGCTTCTGGTCATACTGGTTCATACTCGTTCAACGCAGTGAACTCGCCAGAAGTCGTGGTTGACGCCAACACCTGGCCCACGTACGCGTTCCCCAAGACGCTGCAGATCACGTGCAAGTAGGCGGTCCATGGTCGGAGGGTGGTGCGGTGTCCATGTCGCGGCAGCTGCTCTGCTGCTGACTATGGGGCGGCTGGCGGTGGCGTGCCCTTGTGGCTGCTAGATGGGCGAGTGAGCGGTCGCTGGCGGAGGCCAAAGGCGTCAGGCGGTGCGTGGTATGAGGCGGCGGTTGTAACAGTCGAGTTTCGGCCGAGTTTGCCCCGAGTTCCTGCCGAGATGCCCTTGCATTCCCCTTGCATTTCTCCCAAGCCTCACAGCCAGCAGCCGACCCCCCGGCGCCGCTTATTCATCTGTAAGTCAGCCCGCGAGCGCAGCCGGCCCTGGTCCCAACACGCAGCACGCAGTCAGTCGGGCCCCCAACACCCGCCGCGCGCACACGTTAGCCCCGCTCGCCTCCCCTCCGTAACGGCATTACGCCCAGCTCGTAGCTACCCATCGGCCAGCTCCCGACTGGGCCGACTCCCTGTACGGCGCGAAGGAGGGGGCGCAGCCGTCCTGCGGTTCGTTGGGCACGTGGCCGTAAGAAGGGCAGCTGCGCAGTTAGTTGGGCCGTTGGCCGTACAAGCAGACGGGGCGCCCCGCTTGTCACGTTCACAGGCATTATCGCTCAGTGCTCGAGCTCCACATGATGAGTTGTCAGCGGCCTCGGGCCCCAGCCAAGCGGGCAACGATAGGAGGGTCTGGGTATGAACAGGGCGGAGAGGGGGACAGGTCAACTGCATGCGTGCGGCCATCGCACTGCAGCTGCCGCACTCCCGCGCAAAGCGATCCAGAGCAGCCTTTAGAGCTGCCCCGGCCTTCTCCATCCCCGGGTCTCAGCTTGCCCCGCCCCTACGCAAAGCGGCGAGGCTCTGCCCTCGGGTTGCTTGGTGGGAGGCCTAGGACCCCAGTGCAGTCCTCGGTGGTTACAATGAGGACCCCAGCCAGCGGGGTGCACGGCAGCTGAACGCCGTGGCTTGGCAGCCAACCTTACGCACGGGCTTGCCCCCTGCAAGCCAGCACGCCGCCCCCCAACTTGGCCCCCTTGCTCAGTCCCTTGGCGCCGCTCACACCATGCCCCAAACCCCGCCCTGGCCCCCCCCCGACCGACGTTGGCCGTTCTTGTGTCCACGGGCCCCTCCCTGCGTGCATTATTAATGATGGGCGCAAACAACATACTCCTCTGCCCAAGTTGGCCAGGAGACATTGACCCGGGGAGACGGCCCGGGAAAGCGACGTGTGTGCCGCAAGGTCACCATGCCGGCATGTCCCGACCCCAGGACACCGTGGCCATGCCTGACTACACACTTGAGGCATGCTGTACGATGCCGGAAAGTGCTATGCGCTGCTGAAACCAAATCCAGGCGCCCCCCCTGACGAAACCCACGGGACCCCCCGACCGACAGTTCTGAGACCGGAGTTGGAACTCTCTCGCTGAGCTCCTCAAGGTTGAGGCATGGTGCAATTTCCAGAAGATCCTGGCCGCCCCCTGAAGGGCCATCAGCATCTTGGACGTTGTGATGATGCTTCTGCATGGGACGGCGTGAGGAGGGTGTTACCTATGTAGCGCCTCAAGGCATGGTATTACACCCAGACCGGAAGCGCGGGGCAAGGGGCGGAATGGGGGAAGGGGCGGGGGAGGCACGGGGAAGGGGCAAGGGGCGGCAAGGGGGGAAGGGGCGGGGAAGGGGTGGGATAGGGGCGGATAGGGTGAAGGGGCGGGGAAGGGTTGGGGGAGGGGCGGGATAGGGGGAATTGGGGTGAAGGGGTGGGGACGGGGCGGGGAAGGGGCGGGATAGGGGGACGGGGCGGGATAGGGGGACGGGGCGGGAAAGGCGGCAGGTGCTGGATGGCCAGCACGCTCTAGCAAGCAAGCGCGGCCATTCACGCTCTCCCGCTACTCCGGTTCCGCCATAGGCTCATAGGCTCATCAGCCCGCAAAGCTTCCCAGCAGCAACACGTCGAGACTCGAGAGCATTGAGGAAGCCTTCAGGACCTCGGCAGCACCACCCCCGCCGGATCGACTTCGCACTCCTTAGCTCGCTAGCAGCTAGCGACACCCGCCATCGCCATCGCCATGGACAAGGTGGCCTCCACGGCGCTCAAGGCCGCCGACCAGGCCACGCCCAGCAGCGTCAAGTGGGCTGCCCTGGGCGCTGCGGTAGCCGCGCCCATCGCCGGCGCCGTGGCGGGTCCGCTGGGCGCAGCGGCAGGTGTGATGCGGCTGAGCTGCTTGCGGGAGGTGCTTGCGGGAGCGTGCGAGAGCGGGGGCGCGGGCTGCAGAGCCGAGGGTGCTGAGGTCGCGCGCGCGGCTCTCCCTCGGCCGCGGTCAGCCGCCGCAGCTCGGTGGCCCCCGGCCCCCCGCTACCCCGCTTTGCTGCTGCCTCTGCTCTCAGCACCAGCTCCCCTTCCCTTCCCCGTATCCCCACACCTTCCTCATCTCCCCTCGTTTCCCCGACCCACTCACGGCAGGCGCCGTGGCGGGGGCGCAGTCCGGCGCAGCCCTGGCCGCCGTGTTCGACCCCCAGCCCACCTCGTGGATGCACGGCACCAGCGAACACACCATGGAGCAGGCGCCCACGGTGGGGGAGCTGCTGGCGGAGAGGCGAGCGGAAGGGGGAGGGGGAGGGGGGGAGGAGGGAGGGGTGGAATGGGGCAGGCTGGAGGACGGGACGCCGGCGGCTGCGGAGGTTGTGGAGATGGGCAAGGAGGACGCGGGGGAGGAGGCGGAGTTTGAGGCTGGGGCGGACCGGGCGAAGGCGGGTGCGGGGAGGGTCGGAGTTATGGCGATCGAGGGAGAGTCGGGAAATGCGGCAAGGGCCTAGCGGGGACATTCCCTGGCGTACGTGGAGGAATGCCGGTTATGGGAGCCGGCATTGGAGGGAGGGGGATAGCGCATTGCAGAGGAGAGGTGCATTCGACCTGACAGACAGCGCGACGGCGTTGGCGGGCGTAACGAGCTCCTCAGATGGGCACCCAGCTTGTACGTGGTGAGGATGTCGAGGAAGTCACGGCATGGCCCTGTCCGTCGGACCTGTTCCGTGGCCCTTGAAACGGTAGCTGCCGGTATTTGTCGAGCTTGGCTTTAAGCTGGTGCTTGGCGGGTATGCTTCGGCACTTGGCGCTCGACCGGCACATGCGCGCCGACCCAGCCAACACCGCACCAGGCGCAGGAGGTAGAGCTGGATACACGTTATCGCGTTGTATATGTTGTCGCACTCGGCGCTATGTCTGAAGTAGAGTACTGTGCGTGGCATGTGTACTTTGGCGGTCTACTTGGCCGTGCCCTGTTAAGAGTCGCGGGGCGCCTCACACTTTGCAGTATGAAACACACAAGTACCTCCTTATCACTATTGACTTGCAACCTTTGGTTTCTACCGAGATGGGACGACTCGCCATCGCAGCACTCGTTCTCACACTCACAGCCTGCCTGGGCATAGCGGCAGCGCAACAAGGTGCGAGTCGTAGCATGCGCAAAGCAACGAGCATCCGCAGGTCTTGACAGAGCGGGCCCGCCAGGTTCCTGACACTGCTCCCCCGGCCGCATCGTAGATAAGCGGGGAGGTGGCCCCGGCGAGGGCCCCGACGGCATGATGCCGCCCTGCAGCGCTACTGCGGACGCAAACTGCACACTGCCCGATGGAGCTTTCCCGCCGCCCTGCAATTCGACTACTGACACGAACTGCACACGGCTGCCGCGAGTGCCGCCCCTCGATGGCGGCATGGGCCCCTGCAACGCTACGGCGGATACCAACTGTGCGCGTCCCGACGGCCCTGGGCCGCCCAGAGGCCAGCAGGGCGGCCGCGTGGGCGCCGGCGGCTCCTCGGACGGGGCTGAGGGCGCCTGGAATAGCATGAACGACGCGGGGGAGCGGGAGGTGAGATACGACCCCACTCTGAGCCTTTGGCTGATGAGCTAAGCGGCCAGCCCTTAGGGCGATTGGTCTAGCCTCCTTGCCTTGGAATCCACCTGCCTCCACGCGCTGATAGCTCCTTCCCCTCCGTTCCCCTCCCCCCGGGCGGATAGTTGCCGACCAGTGCACTTGTTGCCTTTGCTGGCCTTGCTTTTCGCGTAATTCGTCTCCCGTGTCTCTTTTCCCCTCCCCCCCCAGCTCCCCCCCCCCCTCTCCCTACCCCCACACAGTTCGACGACCGGCGCAGCCCCCGCAAGGTGGCCTTCCGCGGCACCGCCCCCGACTTCCGCGTCTACCCCAACAGCTCCGACCCCAGGTGCGCTCCCGGGCACTGCCGCTGGAGTCCTGAAGCCCCGGAGCCCTGGCCTGCTCCAGCAGTCCCTCGCAGTCTCGCTCTGGCCGGGACCGCGACTGCCGCTCCCGGCAGGGAGCCCGGGCGCCTGCTGTCTCCTGCCCACGCTGCACGTCTCCCCCCTCTCCCGGCCGATGCCGCCCTGACCATCGGCGCCCTGTCCTCGCCCCCCTCCCCCGCCCGCGCAACGCCTGCCCCCTCCCCTCCCCTCCCCGCCCCGCAGCGTCTTCCTGCGCCTCCGCTTCGGCGCCATCAGGGAGCTGGACGCCTCGGGCCGGCCCCTGCGCGGGCACGGCCTGGCCTCCCTGGCGGGGGCCACGCAGGGCGCCAACTTCAGCGTGGCCAACCAGACGGTGAGGCCGCCTTCGCCGTAGGGGGCATACCTGGATTCCGTAGGGTTTGATGGGGGTGTGCGCCTGAAACCCCTGGGGCGTGTTGGCGGGCAGCCCGGTTGAAGTTGTCTGGGCGGTCGCAGAGGAGGGCAGGACCCACGAGCTGGCGGCTCGCTCACGCGGAACGCCCCGCGCCTTACCTCCGTGGTCCTGCCCCCCTCCTCCCGCCTGCGGCCCCCGTGTTATTAATCCCCCCCACCCCACGCCAGGTCAACGGAGTCAACCTGTCGGCCGTCACTATCGCCATTGCCCCCGCGCTGCAGCCGGGCTTTGGCGCCGCCTGCGCCGCGCCCGCCGCCTCGGCCGCCCCCCCGCCGGCCCCCGAGCAGCGCCGCCGCTCCCGCCACCTCCTCCAGGACTCCACCACTGCCTCCACCTCCACCGCTGCCGGCACGGGACCCACCATCACGCTGACGCTGCTGTTCGGTCTGGACGCGGCGCTGCAGGTGGGGTGGTGGTGCAGACGGGTGCATACTGGGTGAGGTGCCTTCGCGGTGAGGGCAGGACGATGCCGCCCACGCCCATGCCCTCCTGAAGAACGCCCAGCCCCTGCCTGCCGCTGGCACACGCCGGTATCCCCGCCATGTATTCACGCCGGTGGCCTTCGTTCTGGTGCCGATTTCTTAGTGCGTGCGGGCCCACTTCGTGCCACTCCACGCCTTTCATCCCCGCCCCCGCCAGCTGCCCTACGGCGACCGCACCGTGACCGTCCCCCGCAACGGACTCAAGTGGAGCGTCGCCGTGACGGGCTGGTGAGGGTTGGGTAGGCGGGCGGGTGGGTGGGTGGATGCCCTGCAGGACCCAAAGGGGTGGAGCGCGGGTCCCCAACGTCCGGGTGCGCCGTGGTTGGGGAAGCACGTGTGTACCTAAGCGCCCGGAGGTAGGACTACGCAGCCGCATGTCCGGCCGCAGCACGTGCTGCGGGCTGTACACCGTGCCGGCGGCGGCTGCCGTGTATGCTGTGCCGGCGCCACCCATGCAAGCCTGCCTCATCTGAAACCCCTTCAACTCCCGCCGCTCACCCCCCGGCCCTCTAGGCCCTTCTGCAACGAGTCCAACACCCTGGCCCTGGATCTGGATCTGCTGCTGTCCAGCAACGCCACCGCCAGCCTGGGCGAGGCGGACAGTGAGTGCGGCGGGGGGTAGGGATCCAGGAATCCAGGAATCCAGGAATCCAGGGATCCAGGGATCCAGCCCCACGGGCACTGCAGTGCCGGCACCCAGCCCCTGCGCCGCTATCTTCCTTCAAATGTCAGTCCTCCCCAACCTCTCCAAACCCCAATCAACCCAACCCCCCTCCCTGCCTCCCTCCCCTTCCCCGCCCCAGGCCTGGGCGACCGCACGCTCACCCTCGCCCTGACGCCCGCCGTGGCTGCGACCATGGCCTTCCCCACCTTCGCCCTGGACGGCCCCTCGGGCGCCGCCAAGATGGCCGTGGGCCTGGCCCTGCAGCTGCCGCCGCCGCCCTGCAACGCCACGGGTGACGTCGACTGCACGCGCCCGTTCCCGCCGCCCTGCAACGCCACGGATGCAGGGGCCAACTGCACGCGCCCCTTCCCACCGCCCTGCAACGCCATGGAGGGGACAAACTGTACCCGCCCTGACGGTGATAGTGCGGGGCCTTCTGGTCGAGGCCGCGGCGGTGACCGCCCTGGCGGACCCGGTGGCCCCAACGACGGCGGCCGTGACGGCGGCATCCCCGTGGCCACCATCCGCCTGACGCTGCCCAACCCGGCACTTTACGGCGCATCGGATCTGTACTACGACCCCATGGAGGCCACATCTACCGTGTACGACAGCAGTGGCACCGCGACGTACGAGTCGGGGAGTACGGCAGACGGCTCTTCGTCGCCTTCTACGGGCCTGGGCACCGGCGCCACGATTGGCATCATCGTGGCTTGTGTGGTGGGTGGCGTGGCGCTACTGGCGGTTGTTGTGGTTGGGACTGTCGTACTTGTACGACGGCGGCGCGCACCCCTCAGCCAGGTGAAGCCGCTAGAGGCTGTGTAGCCACCAACGTTGGAGGCTGAGGGAGCTGAAGTGCGTTGAGCAGAGGCTGACGTACGTAGGCGCAGGGGCAGTTCGCCTGCATATAGCAGTGAGGCTGTGACGGCTAGAAGGCACGTGTGGGCAGGTGTGTAGCCCCCTATCGCTCTGTCTGATGACATCGAATTAGCTAGGGTTGTAGGTCTTGGGAGTATGAGCTAAGGCGCCTTCCTAAGCATCCTGTAGCATTATGGACCATCTGACGGGGATACACTGCCGCAATGCATGTGTGCCTGATGGCCTGCTGAGAGTCGCAGCCGCACATGGCTCAGGGCTGAGAGGACGGGGGGCTTGACTGGACACGTTCAGGAGATGGAACACCTTGGGACACGAGGAGATATGCTGCTGAGGCCTGAGGGCCGGGTATCCATGGGGTCAGTGGCGAATCGCCGCAAGAATCCTGAGGTGAAGAACCGTGTTGCGGAGGCGAAGGTCGTGTTCCGAGCGCTTTCTTGCCGAGGCACCATCATGGCCCCACCCTGGCTGGCCATGGGGCAATGCCCGAAGGGTACCAAGTCCGAAAACGACCTGCGCCATTGGCGTCACTACTGATTTCACTGCCCTGCTGTGCCCCCGGGCCGGACGGCAGCAGATGGAGGCGCGGGCTGGCTGTGGGGCATCATCTACATGTCGACCACCGACTGAGCCATTCTTCGTCCAAGCCGCAGGCTGGCGTGCGCCTGAGAAAGAGATCAATGCCTTTTATCAGCTGGGGAAGTCTCGCGGAGTAACTCAATGAAGCGCGCGACCGGGCCACAAGATGTCGGGCAAGTCCGCGAGCGGTTGAGCGTCCGGGCGATGAGGCCTCCGTAGTTTGTGTGCGGTATGTGCCAAGCCGCAGATTCTTCCGCTTCCGGGCACACGCGTGTCGAGGGGGCGCGTGTCTTTCCGCGGGAGCGCACGGCGCGGGGGCCGGGGGAAGTCGCGGGAGAGCGTGTGGCGGGGTTTGCCGTCGGGCGCGTGTGGACTGCGCGAGGTACACAGGCCCTGGTCACCAGCGTTGTGCTCCGTTTCTTGCGCCCATTGGATAGAGCTCATATTCTTCAAGGCATCTGGGCCGGCAGCGGCCGCGCGCGGGCACCGGCGCAAGGCGCAAGCTTGGCGCGTGCCAGGCTTGCGCCCTCGGGCAGGGGCCGTGCTCGCCCCGAGCCCCTAGGCCCCGCCCCGCGCACTGCAGCACATATACTGCTAGCCTCTACTCAACCGGCGTCGCTGCTTACACAATACTTCACGCCCCAGCCAGGCCCTTTCCACATTCCCGCAACTGTGACCCCAGAGACACGCGCCCCAGCCCTTCGGCCCACGTTCGTGAGGCCGCCTGCGCCAGCCACGGCCTACTCGAACTGCTAGGATGGCGTCGCTGGGCTCCGCGCGCCCTGTGGCGTCAACTTCCGGCCGCAGCAGTGAATCAAGGCCTTGCCACCTGCCCAGCCGGCGCCTCGCAACCGGTGAGAACGGTCTCAGGCTTTGGCAACCGTCGTCGCTGGCTAGTCGGCCACGCAGATGGCAAAGTTTCTATCTCGCATGTTGCACTCTGACGCCCGCGAAGCGTCACGGTCGACTCAGCAGCCCACAACTGCTCCGGACTGCGTCTTCTGACCTCGACATGCCCCCTGATTGCAGTTATGGCGCCACCGCTGCGGTCTGCTACCTTTGGCGAGTCTCTCCTGTCACCGTCAGTGCCGGGCCCATCATGCGCCCCCTCTCGCGGTCCCACCACCATCCTCTGCTCCTCCCTGAGCAAGGAGCGCAAGAAGCTCGCACGAGTGCTGAAGTCTCACCGCAAGCAGCTGGAGCGGTTGTCTGTGTCCCGTGCCGATTCTCCCGTGCTCAGCGAGCTGCTGACGGAGCTGCGCGAGCTACGCTCCAACCTCGAAGGCCGGCGCGGAACCGTGATCCTCAAAGATGAGGACTCTGACAGTGACTCGGACGAGGAGGAGGACACCTGCAACGTGCTGACGGCAAGCGCTCTGATCGAGCAGCGCGTCGCCAAGCTCGCAGCCCAGGCCGCGGCGCGCCGCGTCAAGGGGCAACCCGCCTCGCCCGCGCCCCCCGCCACCTCCTCCTCGGAAGTCGCGACCACCATGGTCGTGTCCGGCCGCAACGGCCAGACGGAGCTTGCGGTGCCCTCGCCGCCCGAGGGCTGGGACTGGGACGAGGAGGAGTTCCGGGAAGCCCGGTTCGAGGGCACCGGCGGCCGCATCATGGTCTGCCAGGGCAGCAAGTGAGCCTTGGGTTATGGGCATCGGTTTGGGTCGGGATGGAGAGCTTCTTGCCCCATGCGAGCGGGCATGCCAAGCTGCTCCCCGTTCAGTACTCAGTCCGCTGACCGCCTGGCACCGACGGCACTACTGCTCACCGCGGCGCTGACCCTTGCTCCCCGCTGCTGTCCCGCCCTCCCCCAGGTGCCAGCACAAGGGCGCCTCCGAGGTGCTCCGCGCCGTGTCGGCCCTGGCCCAGGGCAACGCGGCCATCGAGGTGGTGCCCTGCAAGTGCGTCGGCCGCTGCAGCTCCGGAGCGGTGAGCCCTGGGCCTGGTCAGACGGTTGTATGCGCTGTCTTGTGGTTGCGGGTCCGCACTTGAGACCTGGCGACCGCCTCGTTTCTGCTCCTCTCCCCGTTGCTGACCCCTGTCCTCCCTCTTGCCATCTGCCCCTCAGGCCATGCGCGTGCGGCCCGCGGGCGCCCCCTGCGCCACCTACACGGAGCTGCGCCCCGCCCAGCTGCCGGCCGTGTTCGAGGCGCACTTCGCGCCCCCGCACGAGCCCGCGCCTGACGCCCCCGCCCCGCCCACGCCCGTGGCCTGCTGCCAGGAGTGCCGCCACGACCACGCCATCGACCCCCTCCCCGCCGCCCTCGCCCACGACCACCACCACGCACCCGCCGGCCTGGCCGCTGCGGACCCGCACAGCAAGGAGCTCGCCGCCGCGTTTCCCAACACCGCGGCGGTCTTGTTGCAGTAGCGAGGCGTCCTACAGCGGCTGCCGTGCGCTGTGGTGCCAGGCGGCAGGGGCAGCGGCAGCGGCAGGCAGGAATTGACGAGCGCAAAGCGATGTGTAGCTTATTGCCGGGCAAATCGGGACTCCTGGTGCTCTGACTGGCACGGAGGCATATGTTGTAGCTAGGCCGGGAGGCCAATCAATATGCTGTGTACTCTTCTTTTTGATCGGATGGACGGTTTGGTTTGGTTTCAGCGCGGGTGGGCGTCGGATGTTGGTTTGCGTGGCAGTTGCTTTCGTAGCTTCATAGGCGCGATCGGACGATGGTAGGTCGGGCAATGTTGCATCTCAGCCTCCGCCTTTTCCGTTTGGCGGTGTGAACGCGCACGGCACATGGGCAACGTGTTGCCGCATTCATGCGGACGCTGGGCGGTTGGGACGCTCTCAGGCCCTTGCGGGTGGTATCTCCCGGGGGCTTTTGGGTGGTGGTCGGAAAGGATAGGACGGACGCTTAAGGCAGCTCATTCTTAGCGAGTTCGGGGCCTTGTGGTCTCGTCAGCAGTGCAAGCGCGGGAGAGGCCAGCGCGATTCGGAGGGTAGGTTTGGCCGGAGAGTTTGTGCCCGCACGGGCATTTGTGCATGTTTGATGTTTGATGTTGGCTTGATGGTATGCTGGGCCTGCGGCCTGTTGGGAACAAGGTAGGCAGGCCATGGAGTATTGCCGACAAGGCGATCTGCGACGATCCGGATGGATGTAAGGATCAGAACGAGCTCATCCTGACTCTTGCCCCGCCAACCCAGCACTCGGCCAGCACTTAACTGCCCTCGATGCCTGGCCTGCCTGACAGTCGCATCGGCCGTGTTCAGCCACACGGGATATCCGGGGCCTGGCCCACGCCACCTCCGGTGCTCCGGAGTCACCGTCGAAGCTCACTTCCTAGCACGCGCCTGCACGCGTATACCTCGCTTTTCTTGCCCTGGCTTGCCTGTCTTCACCGCATGCAGCGCCGTACCGGCTGCTCGTCTCCCGGCCTTCGTCAGCTTCTTGCCCCGCCCCGCCCCGCTCGCCCTCAAGGCAGCCTACCGTACGCTTCTCCAACCGTACGCTTCTCCGGCGGCTCTTGGGGTGGGCATCAGGGCAACCTCAGTCGGCTCTGAGCCTCTCCTACGAGAATGACCGACCGGTGGCGAATGGCCCATTGTGAAGATGACCGGGGCCTGCGAGAGGCTTCCACGCATGCTCGACAGGAAGGCCTACCGGGGCCTGGGCGCCTCGCCCACGCCACCTCCGGAGTCACCGTCAAAGCTCACTTCCTCGCACAAGCCTCCAGCCCTCCACGGCTCCAGCCGTCCTCCTGCACCCCACCACGCAGCATGCCTTGCCATGCCCTCATGACACGGGCCCTCCCGCGCTAGCCACTTTCATCGCCACCGATCCAGGCCACCACCTTAACCTCAGATCACGATGCAGTCACTGCCAGTCACCGCAACCTGCCTAACGTGCTGTCACCCCACTCGCGAGGCTCAGGCCCAGGCTGTGGCCCAGGCATAGGCTGCCCCCCCGGTCCGCACGCCCTCTGCAGCCCCTCGCGCTGCCTACCGAGACAGAGGCGCCAGCCGAGCGCCCAACCAAAGGGCCCGAAGCCACACCGGGGCCTAGTTCCGCACCAGGGCTTACCTCCCAAGCCCCCCTCCCCATCCGCGAAGGCCCCTCTGCCAGCCCATCCAACACGCACACCCCGCCCCATGCTGGCCCGCGGTCTGCGGCATCCTGCAGACCCCTCCACACAGCCCGACCGCAGACTATTGCACCCGGCCAACGTCGCTTAACCCTCGGGCCCCGCTGGGAGGCTCAGGCCCAGGCTTCGGCTTACGCAAGAACTGGTATGCGTAGGCTGTGTCCCTAGTTTGCACTTGCACCATGCAACCTCCGGCGTGCCCCCATCACTTCTTGTCGCCATCGAGCTTGACCAGCAGGGCAACCCTGGTGGGAGAGGGGGGGTGCGTGGGGGCAGCCGGGAGCACGGGGGATGAGAAGCCAGGGCCTGACTTGTAGCCGTGCATGGTGGGGGGCGGGGGGCCGGCCGGGCGGATTGCGGGGTAGCGGGCTGGGGGCCACGTCTCAGGGTGTCAGGGACGGCGCGAGGGCGGGGACGCTTGGCCACTCTGCCTCGTCCGCCGTGCACTTGAAGCAGCACGCCCTCCTCAGCCTTGCGCCCGCGGCCATCCAGGCCCGGATAGACCCTGACCGCAGTAATAGAGCGTGCTGTGTGCTGTGTGCTGTGTGCGCGCTGGCCTCAGCGAGGACTGCCTTTGGACACAAGCGCCCCGGCCCGCACCTTCCGTCCCGTCAAAGCCCCCCCCCCTGGAGCCCTCCCTCCACCCCGGTCCTCGCCCCCGCACTCACAGGTACGCCACATCGAAGAAAGCCCAGCCTGGGGGGTGGGTGGGTGGGTGGGGACGGGAAGGGGAAGGGGAAGGGCGAGGAAGACGGGAGGGGTGTTCAAAGCTAAACTCCCTCGGGGGACCGGGCGGCGCGCGGGTGCCCCTTCACAGCCCCTTACCACCGGTGCACCCGCGTCCCTGCAGCTGCACAGGCCACCCAACACCCTGCGCCCCCCTCAGCCCGCCGTCACCCAGGCCCAACCTGGTGCCTGCCATCCCCACGCGTCCTCGCCCTTCCTCTGCAAACCCTCCCCCCTTGCCCGACCTCGCCTCCTTCCCCCCCCCATCCTCCCCTCCCCCCTTCCCCTTACACCCTAGCACCCCCCTTCCCCTATGCACCTATCCCCCCTCCCTGGCCCCCCTCACCCGCCGCCAACGGCACCACGAACTGCGCCGTGTTGGCGCTGTCCCAGCCCCACAGCGCCTGCGGCAGCAGCGCCGCCACCGCCAGCGCCACGCCCATGCGGGAGAGAGTGGTGGTGGACTCCTCGCGGCTGGTCTCCACCTGGGAGGGGTGGAGGGGGGTGGAGGGGTGGAGGGGTGGAGGGGTGGAGGGGTGGAGGGGTGGAGGGGTGGAGGGGAGGCGGTGCAGAAGGGGTGTTCGGGACTGAGTAGAAGGGGGGGCCGGAGTATTCCGTCTCCAGGGCTGGAGCCGGGAGCCATTCTGCGGTGGGTTTCACGGCGCGGGGGCCGGGGGAAGTCGCGGGAGAGCGTGTGGCGGGGTTGGCGTAGGGCGCGTGTGGACTGCGCGAGGTACACCAGCGGCCCTGGTCACCAGCGTTGTGCTCCGTTTCTTGCGCCCATTGGATAGAGCTCATATTCTTCAAGGCATCTGGGCCGGCAGCGGCCGCGCGCGGGCACCGGCGCAAGGCGCAAGCTTGGCGCGTGCCAGGCTTGCGCCCTCGGGCAGGGGCCGTGCTCGCCCCGAGCCCCTAGGCCCCGCCCCGCGCACTGCAGCACATATACTGCTAGCCTCTACTCAACCGGCGTCGCTGCTTACACAATACTTCACGCCCCAGCCAGGCCCTTTCCACATTCCCGCAACTGTGACCCCAGAGACACGCGCCCCAGCCCTTCGGCCCACGTTCGTGAGGCCGCCTGAACCAGCCACGGCCTACTAGAACTGCTAGCAGATACTAGCAACTCCTCTCGTTCCCTTCACCGAGTAAGCTAGGCCCAATGCAAGGGTGCTGGGAGGGCGTCGCTGGGCTCCGCGCGCCCTGTGCCGCCAACTCCCGGCAACTTGAGCGGGGCCCCGTTGGTCAAGGGCGCCAACTGCCAACTCGACGCGGCCACTCTGCCGCCTGCACCCCCCCAGCCCCCCACCCCCGCCCCACCCACGGCCCCACCTCGTACACCGCCCCCGGCGCCACCAGCCTCAGCACTCCGTCGTACAGCGGCCACAGCAGCTGCTCCACGCGGAAGAAGGGGCGGGACAGGTAGCCCACGCCCAGGCCCGCCACGCAGCGGAAGGCCTCGCCTGAGAGGGGGTGGGGGGATGGGGAGGAGAGAGGGTGGGGTGAGGAGACAGTGGTGGTGGTGGTGGGGGCAGGCGCAGGGTGCAGCGGGGTGCTCCAACGTCCCGGCACCACGTTTTCGCTCCCTCTCTCCTCCCATCATACCCTCCTTTGCCTCTAACCCCTCCCCACGCTTCGCTTCCGTGGCGTAGGCGACTCAATCCCGCTTAGTTACAAACACTTCCCCTGTATCTCCCCCTTCCCCCTTTCCTCTACCCTCCTTGACCCTCCCCCCCACCCCCCCACCCCCACCCCACCCCACCCGCGTCCAGGTGCCCCAGCCACTCCGCCCCGTAGAACAGCGCCCCCGCCGACAGCAGCTGCGCGGCCGTGGCGATGCGCAGGAGGTCCACGAAGAAGTCCAGCGGGTCCTCGCTGATGCCCATGGAGCTGAGGATGGGGCCCAGCTGCTCGTCCGCGACCTGACAGGGGGGGGAGGGGAGGGAGGGGGGAGCCAAGGGAGGGGGGTCGGGAGAGGGTGGTGCGCATCAGGTGCCCACAGGTCCCGGGCGGGCGGCGCGGACCTCGCCTGACCGAGAGACAAGCGGGATCCTTCAGTGCGTCCTGCCGCAGCGCCTGTGCCTGTTCCCTCGTGGCTCCAGGCCCAGCTCCTGCCCCACCTTGCGCATGAGGTCTCCCGGGTCCCCCGTCAGGTCCTCAACCTGCGAGGGGGACGGGGCGGGGCGGGGTGGTCTTTGACGAGTTAGAGGATGGCTAGCCCAGAAGGAAGGCGTGCGGGGTGTGGGTGCCCCACTCAGCTGCGTCCAACGCTCCCTTTCCATGGGGTGTACACTGTACAGCCTGCAGCTCCCGGGGGTCGCCACACACACTGCACAGCCCTCTCTTCTCAGGTGAGCAACCATAGTTTGCTGCAAACGCAGGGCGGATGGGCTTGTGTTCGGGGCATTGCGTGGACTTTCGCGTTGCCTGCTGTGGGCTTTCGTGTTGCACACCGCCGGCGGGCTGCACGACTACGCCTTCGGACGTCTGGACTTTGCTCTGGGCCGCGGCGCAGCGCTTCAGCTAATTCAGTATGTCGGGTCGGGGCAGCAGCCGCCATCTACGCGCAGCCTGGGTCTTGCTCTTTACACTTTCTCGGGCTAGCAACTATATAATCAGGGTGAGCACACACTGCACAGCACGCCACACACACTCCGGCTTTGTAGGTCCTCTGAGGCCAACACAGCCCACACAGTGCCCCCACAGTCCCCGCAGCCCATGCGTATGTCTGCTGAAGTAGGGCCAATACACAAAAGGACGGTAGGGCCGGCACCACATCAGCACGCGCCTTGATGGTGTCGAGCACGCGCGCCTCATCGGGCGTCAGCTCCTTCTTCATGTCCTTCTTGACGCTCTCCCACATGCCCGCGAGCTCAGCGTCGGAGAGGCCGGGGTCGGGTGGGGAGGGAGAGCCCGAGGTGGAGGCGGGCGAGGGCGGGGTGGCGGTGGAGGTGGGGGCGGAGGAGGGTGAGGCGCTGCGAGCGGCGGGGGAGGCGGGAGGGAAGGCGGGGTCAGGGGCCGTTGGCCACACTGTCAGCGCCAGAGCGGTGCAGTCGACCCTGTCTGGGGGCTACTGTCCTGGCAAAGTGGCAGCCTTCGGTGCGGTCTTCTGCCGCAGCTGGTTGCTTGCGATGCGGCCCCGTGTCATCTCCCGTAACCCCCGCTCACCTGGGCTGAGCATCGCTGGTGGCTGGGGCGTCGCCCGTCACCTGGGGCGGAGAGCCAGAGGTGCTCGGGCCACCGCCCGCAGCCGCTCGAACCAGCAGCACAGGTCGCGTGCGCTTGTGGCCCACGCCTGGTGCCGCTTGCCGCGCCGGGGGGCCGGGTCGGCGGAGGATCATGATGACAGCGGGTTGGGCAGATGCGTACCCGGCCTTCAGCAGTTGCACACTAGGCTGGATTGTGCTGAGAGATGACAGAGAGTGCTCTGAAGCAGCTTGGCACTGGGAGCGGCGAGGGTGTGGTGCAATGTTGTGCGAGAGGCTCAGACGCGTCGGACAGAACCGGAGCTAGCGCGGTGGCAAAGTTGGACGCGATATCACAGTACTTCAACAGGTACCAGGTTGGGGTGTGTGAAGCAGCGATTACAGTGGCGAGGGATCGCAACCCACTCGCAATGGCCTGATTGTGCCAGACCGCACACTGCATGCCCCGATATCGTTCGGGAGCTGCCGATGGATAGCCAGGAATGCCAGAGTGTCAGAGTCGCAGGACAGGCCGAACACCAACAACGCCAGGGCACAGCGTGCCAAAACACAACGCACTAGAGCGGCCCGCGATACACCACCTCGCCCTCCGCGGAAGCCGCCAGAAAAGGATGCACAACAGACACACGGTCCCACTGGGGGGGAGGAAGCTGCAGGGCAGCAAAGCCCCGAAGGCGGGCCCAAAATCAGCGACAGCAAGAGCAGAGACGCGGGCAAGGACCCCCGCAGAGACAACAGGAGCACGAACCCCATGAAGGACAGGCCGTGACGCAAAAAGGGACCGCCGCCCACACTCCATAGCGGACACGGCAGCAAGCACAACAACATCCCAAACCACGGACGACAGCCCAGGGGGGCAGGCGGCAAGCCACAACTGAAAGGGAGTAACTGGAGCCCCAACAGTCGCCGAGAGGACAGAGACGACACCATGCGCGACAGGGCAGCCCCAAAAGTGATGCCAGCGGGCAGAGCCCCTCCCCGAGGGATCGACCATGGGGGCGCCACACGCACACACAGGCGGGACCAGTGCGCGCGCATGCAAGGGGAACGCGGGGAAGCCATCGAGGGCCAGCCGCCAGAGGGCTTCCTTGTGACAGTTGTCCCACTTGAGCGCCCAGAGACGAGACAGAGTAGACTGGAGGGTGGCGAGGGCGAGGGCCACCGGGGGAGTGAGGGCCGCCGGGGCGCCAAGGCCGGCAGGCGGGGGCGGGAGCAGCGCAAGGGAGGAGCAGAAGGCGACATGGCGGGCCCGCAGGGCAGCCCGGGCCGGGCCCAGCTGGAGGGACGTGGCAATCTTGACTGTAAGGGCGCCAAGGGAGACGGCGGTGCCGCCAGGGAGGCGCCACCCAAGCGAGCGAATGAGGCGGGCACAGGCATCCGCAGTGGACGGGGGGGGGCCAACCCCCGGGGAGGCAGCCGCAGCCCGAGTTGCGGCCACCCATGCGGGCGGGATGCACGTGAACACGAGCTGAAGGGACGGGAGGCCCGTGTCGAAGGCGCGGAGCGGAAGGGGCAGGGCGGAGAGGGGGAGGGCGAGGGCGTCCAAGAGGCGCTGGCGATAGGAGGCGGCGACAGCAAGCCGGTACGGAGGGCACGCATGGAGCGGGGCGGCACCAGCCCACTGCGCGGCGAGAGGCGCCATCGCATCCCACGTCCGCACCGCGTCCGCGACGGTGGCGAAGCCACGGACCGAGCGCCAGAGCGGGCAGCGCTGCTCCAGGCCGCAGCCCGCCGCGTCCGCCAGGAAGGGGTTGCCGAAGAGCGGGGCAGCCGCACACCACGGCCCCGCAGCAGGCGCCGAGAGAGAGCGGATGGGCGGGAGGAAGGAGAAGGCGCGGACGAGCTGCCGAAGGGCCGGGGACGACGGGAGGGGCAGCTTGCCGAGGCGGTAGACGGCGGGCCGGGGCCCCCCCACGGGCGGCGGGGAGGGGCGGCCAGCCGTGAGGAGGCATAAGGGGTGGAACTGAGGGTGGAGGCGGCGGAGGAGCGCGTGCGCCACGGGGATCCAGAGCGGCCGGGTGCGCAGCAAGCCGGGAACGCTGCCCAGCACGCAGCGAGCGGCGGCGACAGCATGGCGAGCCCGGACGTGCTCGGGGAGGGGCAGGAGGCCCATGCCGCCGGCGGCAGGGGGGAGGGCCAGGGAGGCGTGGCCCAGGCCGACCAGCCAGGCGTGGGGGCGGGCAGCATGGGCGGCGGGGGTGGAGCGCCGGTCGACCAGCGCGGCGGTGAAGCGCACGAGGTCGGCGAGGGCAGCGCCAGCGGGGAGGCCAAGGAACTCCGCGAGGTACAGGAGCTTGCTAAGGCCGTACCCAGAAGCGGCGAAGGCACGGCCAAAGGCGGAGAGGGGGAGGGCGGCGACCAGCGTGTAGGCTCGCCAGACACCAGCGAGGCGGCCAGGCCAGGGGGAGGGGGCGCCGGGGCCGCTGGGGAACGGGACACCCAGCGCCACAGCCGACGCGACGACGCGTGGGGGAGGCGCGGGCGGGGCGGACGGGATGGGCGGGGGGGCAGGTGGGAGGACGCCGGCGGGGACGGGGGGAGGAGGCGGCGGGGTCCTCGCACCGCGGCCACGGGAGGTGGGCGACGGTGAGCGGCGGCGGCGGCGGGACGGGGGAGGGGCGGCAGGGGCCGGGGCGGCCACAGCAGGGGCCGCCGCAGGGGCCGCAGGCAGCGGGGGAGGGGGAGCGGGTGCACCAACACAGAGGTACTTGACCTTGTCCAGATTCAGCCGCTGCCCCGACGCTGCCCCAAAGGTGTCCATGTGGGCGAGGAAGGCGGGGATGGCCGCCAGGGAGGGGAGGACGGGCTGGCCGTCGTCAGCGTACTGGGCTGCAGTGATGGTGAGGCCGTCAAGGGTGATGCCAACGTGGTTGGACTTGAGCCACGAGAGGAGCGCCTGGGCAATAAAGAGGTATAGCAGGGGGGAGAGAGGGCAGCCCTGCCGGACGCCGGCGGCAATGGGGACGGGGGCAGAGGTGTAGCCGTTGACCAGGGCGGACGAGCGGGCCCCAGCCAGCAGGGTCCACGCCCAGGACAGGAGGCCAGGGCCGGCCCCAGTGGTGGCCATGGCGGCGAGGAGGAAGCCGCGATCAATGGTGTCGTACGCCTTGTAGAAGTCCAGGAACGCGACCACGGCGGAGCCGCCGGACGCAGCGAGGAGCTCGGGCAGGAGTTGCAGGAGCAAGACATTGTCGGCAATGAGCCGGTCCGGGAGGTAGGCGGTTTGCTCTGGGTCCAAGCAGGCCCCAAGGAGGGGCGACAGGCGGCGACTCAGGACGCGGGCAAGGGTGCGGTAGTCGGTGTCCAGGAGGGTGATGGGGCGATAGTTGGCGGCGTCGGCAGGATCCGGGGGACGGGCGGGATCGGGGCCGGCCTTGGGGAGGCTGACGATAACGCCGTCGAGGAAGCCAGCTGGCAGAGCGCCTGTGGCGCCAATGGCGGAGAAGAGGCGGGCGAGGATGGGAGAGAAGGTGCCGGAGAAGCTGTGATACAGGCCAGGCGGGAGCCCGTCCCGCCCAGGAGAGGCGGCGGGGCGAGCGGCCGCCAGCGAGGCGGCGACCTCGTCGGCGGAGACAAGGAAGGAGCCGGCAGCCGCCGCCCCCGCCGGGTCCAGGCGAACCCCGGAGGCCTGCAGCGCCGCAAGGACCTGGGCACGGGCGCCGGGATTGGGGGCGGGCGCCGAGCAGACGCGCTGCCAGAAGGCAGCGACCACTGCAGGGAGCCGGCGGGGGTCGGTCACGTAGGTGCCGTCGGGGCAGCGCAGGGCGGTGACAGGGGGGGCGGCAGCGTGGGGACGCAGGTGCTGGGTGATGGCGGGGGAGGGGCGCTCCCCCGTGCCCAGCCAGGCATGGTGGGTACGCCGGGCAAGGCGCGTGGCGCCGGCAGCTGCAGCTGCGGCGGCGGCGCCGTGGGCCGCCACAGCGGCAGGGACAGCAGCTGCGTCGCCCGCCTCCACGGCGGCGAAGGCAGCCTCAGCCACCGCACGAGCGGCAGCTTCAGCATCGGAGGCAGCCAGGCGGCGGGAGCGGGCTTGGTCGTTGAGGGCACGAGCGGTGGCGGCGACAGCCCGCTTGAAGGAAGGCCACCAGAGGAGCAAGGCGCTGTCGGCGACGGGGGCCGCCGCGACCGCGGGGGCAAGCCAGGCTTGGAAGGCGTCGACCAGGTCGGGGTGATCAAGAAAGTACAGGCGCGTGCGGCGCAGTCCGGGGCCGAGCGGCGGGGCCGCAGGGGAAGGGCGAAGGCGGCAGACAAGGAGCCGGTGGTCAGAGGCGCTGCCCGGAGCCGTGCCACAGGCCGGCAGGAAGGGGAGGAGGGCTGCGGAGGCGTGGAAGCGGTCGAGGCGGGAGCCAGAAGCGCCGCGGACGCAGGTGTAGACACGGCGGGAGGGGTGAAGAAGGCGGAACACATCACCCAGGCCGGGGCAGGCAGCACCGAAGGCGGCGGCCGTGCGCACGTCAGGCGCGCGTCCTCCGGCGCCGGCCGTGCTGTCCAGGGCGGGGGAGCAGACGAAGTTGAAGTCACCAGCCCAGAGATGGAGCCCCGGGCCCTGGGCAAGGGGCTGAAGGCGGTCTGCAATGAAGGCGCGCTGCAGGGTGGGTTTGCCGCTGGGCAGGTAGGCGGAGAGGAGGCGCACGGTGTGGCCCCCCCAGGAGACGGGGAGGTGGAGGAGGCGCCCATCCGGGGAGGCGACAGGAGCGGCCGCCCCCCCGGGGAAGGTGAGCGCGCCGGTGGTGAGCAGGGATCGCCGAATCAGGATGGCAGTGCCCCCGGAGAAATTATTCGGAGCAGGCGCCCAGAAGGCGTGCCAGAGGCCGCAGTGCAGGCTGGAGGCGACGGCACCCAGGGCCGTCGCGGCAGCGGCTTGGGCAGAGGCGGGAATCCACGTTTCCTGGAGGCAGACAATGTCCAGGCGCTGCCGATGCCAGAGGAGAGCGTGCCGTGCCAGCTGGGTGGGGGGCCCATGCAGCCCGCCGGGCCCAAGGAGCCCGCGCACATTGTGGGAGCCAACCCGCAAGGGGCGAGCCGCGCGGGGCGCGGCGGGGGGCGCGGCTTGCGCCATTAGACCGTGGGGTCGGGGGGAGCCGGGGAGGGCCCGCCACGTTGCCCAGCGCAGGGTGTGTCCGCCATCGTGGTGTCACCAGCGGAGTCCGCGGCGCCCGCAGCAGCGGGGGGCCCCGTGGGGGCGGCCGCGGGCGGCGCGGCGCGCGCGCGCTTGGGGTCGGGGGCAAGCGGGAGCCCCCTCGCCGCGTCGGGGGCGGCCACCGCGAGCAGGGAGGCCAGGAGGAGGGGATCCGCCCCAGTGTCCACCGCCATGGGCTCCTGCGGGTCGCCGGGCAGGGGGCCGGCCGGGCCGGGGGGCGCACCCAGGGCCAGGGCCGCAGGGCCAGGGGCAGCCGCAGCCGCCCCGCCGCGTCCCTCACCGCTGCCGCCGGCGGCACTGCCGCCGCTCGCCGCCGCCGCCGCTGCCGCCGCGACCGCAGCCCCCGCCTCCGCCGCGGCCTCCGCCGCCGCCACCGCCGTCTGCCGCTGGACCAAGGCAAACGCCGCCTCCTGCGCGGCGTCGGCCACGACCGCCGGGTCCTGCCCGGGCTCCGCCGCTGCCACCGTCGCCCACGTCGGCACGCCCGCCGCCGGAGCCGCCGGGGCTGCCCGGGCCGCCGGAGCCGCCGGGGCTGCCCGGGCCGCCGGAGCCGCCGGGGCTGCCCGGGCCGCCGGCGCCGCCTCCATCGCCAGGTACTCATCATGGGAGATGCAGTAGCACTCGAGGAGCTCGTCGGGGCAGCCCTCAGTGACTAGCGCCAGAGTGAAGGAGGTCTCCCCAGGGCCGAGGCCGAGGTCCGTGCCAGCGGGAACCAGGGCGCAGTAGCGGTCTCCGTAGCAGCCGCCGGACAGCAGATCACGAAACGGGATGACCGAAAGCACGTCGGGGATGGCGGCGCGCAGCTGGGAGAGGGCGCCAACGACGGTAGTCGCAGCGTGCCATCCCGCCGTGTAGATGCCGAACGGGGGGTCGGGTAGCGGGCGGACCGGGAGGCAGGCGGCCAGAGTGCCGCGGGAGGCGAGGAAGCGGATGACGGGGGCGGCGGCCAGGAAGGCCCGACCATCCGCCGACAGCTCACTGCGCTCGTTGAGCCGCAGCTTCAGGGCCTCAAACTGGGGAAGCGTGAAGCGGGCCTCCCGCCGAGCGTGGACTGCCAGCGAGGCTGCCTGCTTGAACTCCCATGCACCGACCAGGGCCGGCGCGTCCGCCATCGAGCCCCCCAGAGTCAGCGCACGTAGCAGCGCCGCCGAGAGCTGCTGAGGCCGACCGCGCGCCACGTGGAGGCATTGCGAGGGGAACCGCGCTTCGAAGACCACGGAGACCGTCCGCGCAGCGACCCGCTCCGCGCGATAGGCAGGAACACTGGCTATGCGGAACATGCGAGGCGGGGCCCGCGCGCCACTCGGCGCGGGGGCGACAACCCGCTTCATCGGGACGCTGTAGCACACACCTCGGCTAGGCTAGGCTAGGCTAGGCCAGGCGAGACTAGTGTGCTGTGTGCTACGCGTCGGCTGGGGCCCACCGCGTGGGCACACCGCGGGGTGTGTGCAGTGGGGTTTTTGGCCCCAGAGGTGAATGCAGCCCATCCGGGCATCCGGGGGCCACGGCGAGTCCACTGTTGAAACATAGCCCAACCTTATCTACAAATTCCACATCTACGCATGGCACCCGCAGCGGCGAGCTAGAGGCTTAGCAATTGCACCTTCGAGCGCGTTCACAGTAGGTAGGCCCTAAGCGCATTACTCTGCCTGCAGCTGGCGCAGCAGAAGGTTACCTGAGGCTAAGGAAAAGGAGCAGAGGAGTCCAGGATGGCTACCCAGAGCGGCGGGGCTCCGGACGGGGAGAGCATCCTGAATCTGCTTGAGCACTTCAAGGATGACGATGGGAGGGTCGCGCTGCTCATCAAAGAGCTTCAAGAGTTGTCGAACCGAGCTCAGGTCCGCATGGCATGGCTCGTTCGGGTCGACAAGCGCGCGTGGAGCGCACTAGGTCGGTGTGTTCCAAGCTAAACCTCCTTCTCACCTGGTCTCAGGTGGCTGAGTTGGCGACGGTGGACCCGCGCGCCCTGTCTCGAGGTGCGTGCGAGCATGCGGGGGGGTGCCCAACACGTCGCCCCCCCGACCTTGCTCCCCCGCAACCCGCCTCTTCGCCCTTGCTGTCCGCTCAGCTCCCAACAACTGCTCCTTGCCTTGGACTCAGCATGACGCTGTTACTCCCCCTTCTCTCCGCAGCCACCGGCTCAGGCCCGCACGGCGGCGCGGGGCAGTCCTCGGGGGCCCAAGGCTCGTCCGGTCCTCCCGGCCGGGAGCACCCCCGCGGCATCGACGCCTTCGCGGCTGCCGTACGGCGTGTACGGCATCAGATCCCGGGCAGCTCCGCATCCGCCAACCCAGGCAGCGGGACGGGCGACGGCTCGGGCGAGGGCGGCGGCGGCGCGGGCGGGGGCGCGGAGGGTGGCGGGACGTCTGCCTCGGGCGGGCGTGGCCCTGGTGGCGCAGGGCTGCGGGTGGAGGAGGCGACGCTGCCGGTGCCCCCAGACGGTGGGTGGGGGCTTTCGGTGGCATTTGGGGGTGGAGGTGGGATACTGCAGGGGGTGGAAGAGGGCGGTGCCGGCCAGGAGCAGCTGGATTCGACGGGGTATGAATAAAGGCTGATTGCGGCCGCAGGGGCCGCGTGAGGGCGCGCGAGTACACCCCACTGACGGGAGCCATAGGAGGGGAGAGCAGGACCAGAGGGAAGGCAGGCGGGGCCCGATGCTGCTTCAAGGCTTGGGGGCGGAAGCCGTGCTGCGCAGCGCAAGTGTCATGGAACGGAGGGGCGGGGAAGTCAGTACTCAATGGACGGCAGGCGCAGTATGGTACCCGGCTCCGCCTGCCGTTTAATCAGGACTGACCTCACAGGCTCCGCCTGACCGCCCCTGCCGCTAGTGGTCTCCCCTCTGCTCCTCTGGCATCGCCTCCCCCTCCCCAACCCCACCGCGCAACCCCACCGGGCCCCACCAGCACCCGCCCCTGCCTCCCTCCCCACCGCAGACCCGTTCGCCCCGCTGCCCACCCCCGCCGGCGGGCACGAGTGGGAGGCGCTGCAGGCGGCTGTGAACGACAGCGTGGCGGTGTTCGGCGCCGCGGCGGCCAAGATGGGGTGGAAGAAGTGGGCGCTCACGCGGGCGCACTCGGGTGAGGGGGTGGGTGGGTGCGGGTGCGGGGCGGTTGGGGCCGGTGAGGGGCGGGGGTGGGGTCGGTGGTTTTGGGCGTGGGATGGCGCTGTTGCGTGCAGTGCGGGGAGGGACGGCGGGTGAGGGAAGGGGCAGGAGAGAGAGGGAAGGGCGCGGTTGTGGCAGGCACGCACTGGGGCTGTTTGAAAGTGGGGACCGGTGAAAGCGCTAGGGACCGCACCGGCGCACGGGCCCGCTCCCCCTTCTACCCTCCACGGCTCCCCTCCCCCACCTCCCCCACCTCCACCCCTCACCAAACTCCCCCCTCCCTTCTCCCCCCGCCCCCCAGCCCTGCTGGTGAGCCTGTTCTGGTGGGTGGTGGCGGCCGCCTTCCGCGCCGACCACCCGCTCAGCGGCCCCGTGCAGCGCGCGGCGTTCGGGCACTTCTGCCGGCACTACGCGGCGGTGGTGCTGCGGCTGAGGGGCAAGGCACGGGACCAGTACCAGCAGGTGGGGGGGGGGGAAAGGGGGGAGGGGGAGGGATTGCAGGGTGGGAAACGGAAAGGCTGGTCATGGGTCAGCGGCATGTCCTGACAGCGCGCCGCCCACTGAAGTCCCCTGGCCTGCCCCCAACCACCCGGCCCCCCTCCCCAGGTGTGGATCGAGATGATGGCGGCAGCGGCGCTGTACCTGCTGGCGGAGGTGTACCCTCGGTGAGCCATGCGGGGTGCAGGGGCAGGGGGAAGGGTCAAAGCGGGCTGTGCGGGGCAGGGGTCCGCCTGCGGTGGCCTCGCCCCACTCCGCCCTTGCATCCACCCCGCCAAGCCCCAGCTCCCTCACCTCCTCGCCCACGCCACCGCCCTTGCATCCCCGTCCCCGTGACACGCCACGCCCATACACACACGTTTTCCCCCTCCCTCCCCCGTCCCCACCCAGCTCCCAGCACAAGTTTGACGACGGCCTCCGCGCGCTGGTCTCCAAGCAGCTGCGGCTGTGGACCGCGGGGGCCCTGCCGGCCGACATGCACCCCTCGGCGCACGCGGACGCACACGACGCGTCGCCCGCAGCCTTCAGCGTGGCGGCGCAGGTGTGGGGGGGGGGGGGGGGGGGGCGGGGGGGGCCAATTCAGGGGTGGGGGATGCGGGCATGTAAGGGCGTGGGTAAGGATGGGAGCGGAGGGGTGGGGTATGGAGGCTGGCGGCGGTTGTGCTGGAGGTGGCTTGGCCGAGCGAGCAGGGGGCCACGGCCACGTGCTCTTCCGGAGGCGATGCGGCCGCGCGAGCTCGACCCAAGCTTGGTGGGTGCAAGCACTGCCGCTGACCCAACCACCCCAACCGCCCTACCCGCAGGCGGCGGCGGCGGCGGCGGCTGACGCGGGCGCCACCCGCGCCCAGCAGGCGGCCAAGGCGGCGGCGGCGGCGCAGGCGGCGGCCTCCGCCAGCGGCGTGGCTCCGTCGCTGCCCTCCTTCAGCGGCCCCTCGCTCACGCAGCTGGGGCCGGGCCTGGGGGGCCCGTTCACGCGGGGTGGGGAGAAGCGGGGCGGGGCGGCGGGGTGAGGGCTCGCCGGAAGGCGGGCAGCCAGGGCGGGGCGGAGTGTTATAGAGAGGACAAGCGACCGCGGGCCCGTTCTTAGATCACTGGGTTCGAGTGCTTGGGCTGGGTTCGAAAGCCTCGCCTTCTCGGGCACCCCCCCCCCCCCCAGGCCACATGCGGCAGAGCCTGGGCAGCACCTCCCGCCGCGGCGGCACCGTCGGCGGCGCCACAGCGTCCGGCGGCATGCCCGGGTCCGCCGGCAGCCACGGGCCGTACGGCACTGATGCGGGGCCGTACGGCAACTCGTACGGCCCGCAGGGCTTCGTGATCACCAAGAACAGTCCCGTGATGGCGGCCATGCTGGCGGGCGGCGGCGGCGCGGTGGCGGCGGGCTCCGAGTACGGCGGCCTGCATGGCGGCGGCGCGGCGGCGGGCGTGGGCGCGCCGCCGGTGATCAAGGGTTTGCTGAAGAACAGCGTGGGGGGCACCCTGGCGCGACTACACAGGTGCGGGGTGGGGCCGAGGGGGATCGGGGTGGGGTGATGTGCCTGTGCTTGGGAGTGTGCTGGGCGGCTGGGCTGTAGGGTAGCAACGCCTCCCGCCCATACCCCTCTCCCCAGCCCTTCCTCACTGCCATCCCTCCTTCACCGCTACCCCCCTTCCCCCCTTCCCCTCCCCCCCCCCTGTCAGGGCCCTGGACGAGGGTAGCGACGAGGAGCTGAGCTACGGCCGCCTGGCTGCCGCCGCCACCGCCTCCGCCGCCGACGCAGTAGCGCAGTACGACGCCAGCCGGCGGGCGGCGGCGGCGGAGGCGGCGGCGCTGCGGCGGGGGCTGCTGGGGGCTCGGGGCGCCATCGAGGCCCGTCAGCGGGCGGCGCTGGGGGCGAGCGGGGGCGCGGTCAAGCAGATGAGCGACCGGCTGAGCGGATACGTGCAGGTGGGCGGGGGGGCGCTGGGTGGGGCGGAAGGGGTGGGGGAAGGGGGCCGGGTGGGAGCTGGAGAAGGGTGTGGGGCGCCGGTGGTGTGGGGGGCGAGAGGGCAGCAGCATGAGGCATACATGTCGAGGTATACCGCCTGACCCTCCCACCCCCGTGCACAGAACGACGTGGACCGCCTGCTGGCCGGCAAGCCCACCTCCACGGCCCCGGGCGAGGCGGCCGAGGAGCCGCGCTACCGCCGCCCCACCGTGGCGCGCGGCGGCGGGGGCCCAGGGGACGTGGGCGGGGCGCCGGCCATCAAGCCAGCGCGCCTCATGGCACCGCTGTCGGAGGTGGGTGTGGGGCAGGGGAGGGGGAGGATGGGTTGTGGGTCGAGGGCGTCAGGCTTGAGGCTCGGGCTGGGGCCCTGGGGGAGGGAGGCCGGCAGCTGGTTGCCAAAGTGTCATCTCTCCCCAACCCCTAAACCCCGACCACCCCACCCTCCTTTCCCCCCGCGCTCCCGCTTATCAGCTTCAAACTCCTTTCCCCCTCCCCCCATCTTCCCACCCCCTCAGCTCCGCCGCGTGGAGGGCAACATCCGCTCCGCGCTGGCGGGCGGGCGGCAGAGCAGCACCGACACGGCGGCGCACGCGGCGGCGGTGACGGCGGCGCGGGAGGCGGCGGCGGCGGCGGACTGGCGCCCGCTGGCGGCCTACCCGGTGCGTCGGCGTCAGCGGCGGGGGGGATGCGGGCCCGAATTGTGGATCAGGATTGGGATGCTGTAGCAGTGATGGGCTTAGGATCGTGGTTGGTGCGGCATCGGGCTTGAGAGCTCGGGGCGATGTTGATGTGGGTCGGGGCTCCGCTGATGTGGGTCGTCAGCCTTTCCCGCAATGACCAGTGACAACACACCTGCTGTAGCCCTGAGGCTCATCGGTTGAGACTCTGCATGGGGTTAGAACTCGACTCCCCCATCCACCCACGCCCCCACCCCCCCCCACCCCCCCACCCCCCCACGCCCCCACCCCCCCACCCCCCGACCACCCCCCCACCCCCCCACCCCCCCACCCCCGCAGGTGGGCACCAAGGACACGCGGCGGCGCAAGATGGCGGCGGCGGTGCTGGCGGGCCTGGACCTGGAGCAGTACGCCGTGTAGTGCAGTGCGGCGCCGTACTCGCTGCCGTACTGAGCTGTGTGCTTATGGGCGGCAGTACACGGTGTGCGCGGAGGTGCGGAGGAGCGAGGCTGGGTCCGCGGAGCAAGCGCCAGACCGTGCCGTGACAATCGCGCAGGGGAGGGCGGGGGCCGGAGCCTGAGCACGGAGGGGCTACAAGGAGGATTTGGGCGCCAAGCGTGAGACCAAACGAACGAATGGAGTGGAATGTTTTGGAGTGCGGCCTGGTGTGGCCCGGTGTGGCCCGGCCCCGCCAGGCCCTGCAAGGCCCAGGACTAGTCGCGGGCCGTACGGGCGAGGGTCGGATAAAGACGGGTCTGCGCCCCCTCTATTGGCATACACTGCGAAGGTCGTGTAGACTCATTTCCCTACACACTCGCAGCCTCCACTTGCTTCACCTTGCGACGCACGCTGGTTGCGAGATTGACAGGTCCCTTCGCGGTACTGCCTTGTAGCAGCCTCCTGCGAGCGGGTGCCTCAGGCGCCCAAGCAGCGAGCCAGCAGAACGCGCGATAGCTGAAGGCGGAACCTGCGTTCAAGCCGATTTAGTCGCGACCGTCTCCGTGTAAACTTTGCGTGTTCCGCGGCGCCATCATGGAGGACGAGCCGTGCGTGACCTGCCGCGGACTTGATTTCATCGAAATCAAGTCGGAGGGGGACCTCGTGTGTCGAGTGAGCGCGGGCGCGATGCGACTAGTTTTGACCCCCAGTAGAGCCCCAGCCGTAGTAGCGGCGGTGTGGAGTGTGATGTAAAGCACTGCCAAACAAAGCAATCCCGCCGCGTGCGACAGAACTGCGGCACCGTATTGATGTCGCGTCTCATCGACGACCGCGCCGAGTGGCGCACGTTTGCTGACCAGGTGACACAGAGGGCCAGCTGACAGGCGTTGGGTACCCATATAAGCACAGCTTCTCGAACCTGCGTTGTGGGCCTTGTGGGGCTTAGGCGGGCCAGGGTTGGGCCGCTGTCAGGCCCCCACCCCCCGCGGCCCCCGCCCATCGCTGTGCCGCTCCCTGTCTCCCAGGAGGGCCTCGACCCCAGCCGCGTGGGTCAAGCCTTGCATCCCCTCCTGTCAAACCTGGACACCACCATTGGCTGGGAGCGGGTAGGTGGATAGCGGGGGCGAGGGGTTGGGAGGGTTTGCGGATGAGCAATCTCCTCGGTCGAGGGGGCACGAGGGATGGAGGGGGCGAGGCCCTGGCTGAAGTGTGCGGATAAAGGTTGCCTGGCTGAGAGACAGGAATACAGGGAGCTGGAGCTGGCAATCCAGTATGGCGTCGTCATGGCATGGTCTCGTAGGGTCTGGGCCTATCCTCGCCCCGTCTCCTGCGCCCGGCCCCCAGAACTCCGGTCCCCACCCCTCTGCCCTTGCCCTTGTGCCCCTCGGTCTCCATCCCTCTTTCCCCCTGCAGAACGATGGCGGCCTCTCGAAAGCTGTCAACCGTGCCCAGGCACGGATCAGCAACCCCGACCGCAAGCTCGTCGCTGCGTTCAGGGAGATTGGGCTCAAGGCGACGCTCGTCCGGGCCAACGCGGTAGGGGCTTAGGGAAAGGGGTTGGGTGGGAGAAGGGTGCGGTTGGAGGGAAGTGGGGCGTGCGTGGACAGAGAGGACGAGGTAGCAGCGTGCAAGGGAGGGGGGGCAACGTGGATTGCGGGACGGAAGTGGGCGAGCAGCAGGGCCCAGGCGTTGAGATGCGGCCCCGGGTCGCGGGGGTGGGGACCGCCGTCGTCGCGCCCCTCCCTATGTCGTCCACGCCCTTTTCCCCCGCCCGCTGCCCCCTGACCGCAGGACGTCGAGTACCGGGCGTGTGAGATGTACAAGGCGGTCGTGGAGGTGCGGGGGCACGGAAGGAGCGGTTGGGGGGAGGGCGGCGGGCCGTAGGAAGGTGTAAGGGCGCGGCATGCAAGGCGCGGCTTGACGCACATGCTCCTCAAACCCACACCTCACCTCACCCCTAGCTCACCATACCGCCCCAACCCGTCTCCCCTCACCCCCCACCGCAGGGCAAGAAGTTCAAGCCCCAGTCCAACGAGGTGGGTCGGGGCCGGGAAGTGGGCCGGGCAGAAGCAGGAGGGAACACCGCGGCAGGAGACGTCGGAGCGCCACACAGGGTTCGCGGCTGCCGGGTCCAAGCAAGCAAGCGCACGCACACAGCCCGCCCCCCTCCCCCTCTGCTCCCCCTCTGCTCCTCCTCTGCTTCCCCTCCGCTCCCCCCAGGTCCTTTTCTCCGCCTGCCTCTTCCAGGCGTGCCGCCAGGGCGGGCAGGCACGCACGTTCAGGGACTTCGAGGCACTGGGCGTGAGCGTCAAGCAGCTGGGGAGCTGCGTCAAGGTGGGGGCGCGAGCAGCTGCACGGGGGCACCGGGGATAGCTAGAAAGGGGCACTAGAGCACGAGTTGCCGCCGCTCCGCCTGTTTGCCGCCCGCTCCACGTCTGGCCCCACCCGCCCCTCGAACCCGCCCATCCACCCCTCCTCGTCTTGCTTGGCCCCCCCCCCTTCTGCAGAAGCTGCAGGAGGCTCTCAAGGCGGACGTCCCACACAGGGGCCCAGCACCGGCCGCCCCGCCGGCGGCCCCACCCCTCGCCCTGGCCGCACCTGCCGCCCTGGCCCCGCCCCTCACCCTGACCACACCAACCGCCCTGGTCCCACCCCTGGAGCAGGCGACGCCTGAGGTGGCCAAGCTGGCGGTGAGGGGGCGACGGGGCAGCGAGTGGGGAACTCAGGGGGGTGGACGGGGAGGAGGCCGCGCAACCGTATCGTGCGGCGCGGAGGGGTGTGCACGGCCCTGCACTGAGCAGCCTGCGCGCATGGCCCCATGGGCGGGTGCAAGAGACCCCGCAACGAAACGGCTCGCCCTCCCTTACTGACGTATGATTGTGCGCCGTACGGTGCAGGCCAAGTACGGCATTGATCTGCGACTTGAGTTCAAGCTGCGCAAGGTGGCGGAGGACATTGCGAGGGCGTCCAAGCCCCAGGTGCGTGTGTGGAGGGGAGGGGGCCCGGCGGGCTAGCTGCGAGGCTGGTCAAGCGGCCAATGCCACCAACCAACACGGTAGCCGCCCATGAGGGAAGGGGCAGGGCGGACGGAGGGGGCAGGTTCTGAAAGCGTTGGCGAGAACCCCCCCTCCTGGTCACTCGCTCCCTACCCCCCCAATTCTTGCCCCTGTCAGGACCGGTCCATGCCTTGGGACGGGCGAGCGCCCTCGACCGTTGCCTCAGCGGTGGTCTTCATCACCATGACCATGGCCGAGGTGGGCGTGTGGGGGAGCGATGTGCTTGCAGTGGTGCGCTTTTCCGCCGTGAAGCGCTGAAAGCCAGGACCCAGTCCCGCCAAGTCCTGATCGCTCCGCCCCCACCCCCACCCCCGCTCCCACCCATCCCCCGGCCCGGCCCCCGTCGCAGATCAAGCGCGACCGCGAGCAGGGGCCGCAGGGCGGTGCTGGCGCCGGGGCCCCACGCGCCGTCAAGGCTCTGGCGAGCGAGGCCCTGGCCCGGGTGTCCCTTGTCTCCCAGGTGCGCGCGGGGGACGAAGGGTGCAGAGGGGCCACCCACCACGTTTCGATCCCATGACACTCCCTCGACTGCCATGCGCACACACGGGCCTGGCTCCATCCGCCCAACTGTACCTTTCTCCCGACTCCGCCCCCTCCGTCCCCCTTGGCGTGCAGGTCACCAAGCCCACCATCCGCGCCGCCTACAAGGACCTCTTCCCCTACATCCCCGACCTTCTGCCGAAGGGCTGGGCCACGCCCGAGGAGATCGCCCGAATGCCCAACCCGGACGGCCGCGCCACTGCCGCCGCGTGCCCGCAGCCCCAGCAGGCGGCGGCCCCGACCCCCGCCCCGGCGGCGCCGCCAGCGGCGGCAGCATGGGCGCAGCACGCACCGCAGGCGGTTGGCGCTGCTGCCTTGGAGGCGGTGCTGCAGCTGTGTGGTTACCGTAGCTAGAGCTTGACCGATGGATAATGTGGGTGGCAAGAGATGCCAAGAGGAGCCCCTGTGCTGAGACTTGGGAGGTTGCGTGCATGCGCCAAGGCCGGTCCAGGGGCCGAGGGGCGTGGCACGTCACTAGACGTAGGGAGCCAGGGACAACTTGACATAAACCTATCGCGGGGATGTGATCAACGTTATCGCTCGAGCCCCTGGGCACTGGGCACTGCAAAAAGACGCCAGTTGAATGTGTGGGCTGAGCGTGAGGGTTGGGGCTCACGCACGTTGTGGTTACTCGGTTATGTGGCCCACACGAGGCGGCTGTAGGTGGCGGATGGTGGGGGCGACACACAAACTATTGAAGGCTGCTGGTGCATTGCAAGCGGACTGGCAGTCTGTTCACCCAGGCTGAAGCCAAGGGCGGCGCTCTGTGTACGTACAGGGTCTTGGGTTGACCTCTGGATTACGGGTGAAGGGCTGCATGCGGAAACGGATGCTGAGGCTAGGTCAGGAACTGATAGCAGATGCATGGGACGCGGGATCTGGCGGTGTGTAAAGCTCGCTCCTCTCAGGCTCCTCTCTGTCCACCACTTGCACACGCCAGCATCTAGCCCCGCCCATGCGACTTCATTGATAGCCCCCCGCAGCTCCCTGCATTCCCCGCCATCCTCCGAGTCACGGACAGCCCTGGTCACTCAGTCTACAGTTGGTCCAATGACACACACCTGGATCTTGCTGCTTCCGCATGTACGGCCTCCCCACATGTTTCCTGAACAGGGTCAGCACACCTCACAACCAGCACCCGCCCTCCCCTTGCACCACTTCACCCAAGTCATACACAAGCCTGGGCCCGCAGCCCCCAGACCCAGGTCGCCCCCTCGCTTGCTCCCAGTCTAAAATCCATGACATGGCCTCAGCAAGTCACCCAGCGCACACAACCATTCAGAACTGCAGATGTGTGCCCTGCTCAACCGCCTGATCAGTGGCCAGGACGGCCGGCCTGCTTGCAAGGCCGCCGTCATAAGGGGTCCCCTCGGAATGCACACAGAGTATGCGAGGCCCTTTCGAATCACACACAGTTATGCGTTGCCCTGACTGCTGCCACGAGCGGCTCGCAACACGCAGTGACGAGAACTGCACATGCAACCAAGCTCTGCCATTACCTTGCCCATCAGCCGGCCTTCCCCCCTCCCCCTTCCCCTTGCCTGCCGCCGGCCACGGCTGAAGCCCCTCATCCTTGCCGGGCATAACGACTGCTGCTGTGAAGGGGGCGGCACTCAGGGGGGCGCATCGTGGCCGGACCCCTGGTCCTCCTCGCCCTCGCCCTGGTCCTCGCCCTCGCCCTGGTCCTCACCCTCGCCCTGGTCCTCACCCTCGCCCTCGCCCTGGTCCTCACCCTCGCCCTCGCCCTGGTCCTCACCCTCGCCCTGGTCCTCACCCTCGCCCTGGTCCTCACCCTCGCCCTCGCCCTGGTCCTCGCCCTCGCCCTGGTCCTCGCCCTCGCCCTGGTCCTCGCCCTCGCCCTCGTGCCAACCCTGGTCACCCGGGTACCCCTCCCCGCCCTCGCCCTCGCCCCCGAGAGGGGGCCATCCATCGCTGTTGTAGCCCTCGCTCTCTTCCCACTCATCAAACTCTTCCCCAGTCGCCGCCCGCTGCTCCAAAGCCCACGCCAGCTGCTCCGTGACGTCATTCCTGCTGCTGCCAGAGCCGACCGCGCGGTGTAGCCTCACGGCAGTGCGGTGCAAGTGGCCCCAGTCCACCGGCGCCCCGGCCTCCACCAGCCAGCGGAGGGCGGGCAGCGGAGCACCCCAGTTCAGAGCCCAGTAGAGGGTGCCCCCCTCCTCGGGCCCTAACGGCATGCCCAGGCGGCGCAGGACGGCCAGGGTGCGGAGGTCGCCGTTGGATGCGGCTGCGACGTAGGGCCTGCCGTCGGTCTGGGGGCGGGGTCGATTGGGGCAAGGGGGTTTCGCAGGGGTACAGGCCGCAGGTTCTGACCGCCGGCTGGGACCCGTCCAGAGCTGCAGGCAGTGCGCACCCACACCACCCCGCCTCCACGCGGCAGCCGCCCCTGGCCCTGGCTCACCGTGCCCCACCCCGTGCCCACACCCACCGGCATCTCGCACCCCGCCTCGGCCAGCCACTCCAGCGCCGCCTCGCAGCCCGAGTTTGCGACGCCGATTTGGCGAGGGTCGGGATCATTCAGCTCCACCAACGATTTGGAGTACGTGATCCACGCCTCCGGCCCCAGCGGGCAGCCCTGATCCCGCAGCCACACCATCATGCGGACGCTGCCCGACCGAGCGGCCCAGGCCAAGTGCCGGGCGGTGAGCCGCCCGCCCCGCTCAAGGCTCAAGCCGGGGGCGCCCTCGCGACCTGCTCTGGCCTGAAACGACTGGAGCAAAGCGGGTGTGACCTCTATGCCCTCGTCCAGCAGCGCCTGCCTCAACGCCTCGGTCGGGTCGAGGTCCTCCTGCCCTGCCCTGCCCGCCCGACATGCCTCGAGCAGGAAGGCGGCCGCCTCCACGTCAGCGCCCAGCAGCGCCTGCTCAAACGCCTCTGATGGGCTGAGCAGCTTGCCGCCGTCCCTCAGCAGTCGCAGCACCTCCAGGTTGATGCCCACCGCTCCTTCGTACATTCCCTCGTGGTCAAGGTAGGGACCCTCAGGCAGCTCCGTCTCCAGCAGCAAGCGCACGGCATCCGCGTTGCCGCTCTTGACGGCGGTCCGCAGAGCCCGAACGTCTGGGCGGTACCCAAGCGCCTGCTGAAGCCATGTGAGGCGCTCAACGGCGTCGGGACAGCCGGCGGCCTCCGATCCGACTGACACTGTGGGCAGGCCCTGCTCCGCCAGCCACGACACCTTCGCCTGCCAGTCGGGCGTGGGGCTGGCGGCGGCCGCCTGGATGATCAGGCCCTCGAAGAACTCAACCTCATACTCCCGCTCCCGGAAGGGGCTCAGCCGGGGCCACAGCTGCTGAAGGGCAGCCAGGTCACAGCCCCTGGCCACCGCATGCACCAGCTTCTTGTTGGGGAAGTCCGTCTCGTCACGATTACTCAGGAAGTGATTGGCGAGCCGATGCGTCAGCTCCGGCGGCCCCGCCTCACCAGCCACCACGGCTTCGACTCGCACGCCCGCCCCCTGCTCCAGCAGCCACTCCACCAGGTCCGCGTGCCTGCCCTTGATGGCGCCAATGAGGGCCGTTTGGAGCGGGGTCACGCCGAGCTCCCGCCCGGTCTCTGAGGGAGGCCCCGGCTCTACAGCCAGCAGCCACTCGCAGGCCGCCCGCTGGTTGGCGCGGGCGGCGGCAAAGATTGCGCTCTCGCGCCTTGGGCCCCAAGTGTAACCGCTCACGGGGCATCCGCGCTCTAGAAGCCAGCTGCACGCCTCCAGATCGCCGGCAGCTGCGGCCGCGTCCTTCACGTCCAAGCCCACCTTGGGCAACCCCAACTCCAGGCCCGCTGCCTCCAAGGCCACCTCCAGGTTCTCCAGATCCCCCGTGGCGGCAGTAAGGCACAGCAGTTGCTTCCGCTTGTCGAGCGTGAGGTCCCGGCGTGAGGTGGGATCGGACCAGTGGGCGGCGAAGGCGTGCTTGGGCACTGCCTTTCCGAGTGACACCGTGCTGTGCTCCTGGAGGCCCTCAGCGGCAACCTTGTTGACCAACCTCAGCGTGCATGCCGCCAAGTTGGGCCCAAAGCTGGCGACGCGGCTGAGGATGCAGGGAAGCCAGACGCGCGAGACATCAACGGCTCTGCTAAAGGCAGTTTGTGACTGTTCTGCCATGTCAGGCGCATAAAGCAGTCTGATGTACAGCGCAGTGAGGAACGCGGCTCGATTTGCTTGTCCACCCTCGAGTTTGCGAATTAAGGTAGACTATGAGAGCTATTTGGCTGTGAGAGCTATTATGAAGGCTGCGTACGTGTATGCATCACCTACCTGCCTGTATGGACCTGAGTGTTTTGATGCGCTGGGCCGGGGCTCAGCCCCGGGGGCTGGGCCGGGGCTGGGCCGCGGCCCGGACGCGGACGTCTCACCCCCGCAACGGCAGACTCGCAGAACCCTCAACCCCTGAACCCGCCAACGCCCCCTTCCCCCCCCGCGGCACCCACGCCCAAGGGTTTGACGTTCATGCGCGGAGAGCGCTGATGATTATGCTACGGGCTGCGCAGTGCCTCGGAATGCCTGTGCCTATGAACGGGGGACCCTTCCGCCGCAAGGGTTGGTCACGGAAGGGAGGGGCAGGTGGGCACGAGCGTGGCACGAGCAGTGGGGTACAGCGGCTGTGACTGTTGCGTGTTGCCTGGACGCGCTTAGGGTAAGCTGGTGTGGGCACTGGGGAGGCGCGCGGCGGACATCCTCGGACATCGGCGGGAAGTGCAAGGCTGTGGGCGGGCTGCGCTCCACGACACCGTGCCCATCCCCAAAACCCCTCGCGCCGCAAGCTGTTGGTTACACTGATGGACTCTCGCTGGCCAAGGTGCCAGGTCCGTGGTGCTCATTGCAGCTTCAAGCGCTCTTCGCGAACAACCAAAACCAGGTCCTTTCCCCGACCCTCCAAGCGGCCACACCACTTCTTGGCGCACCATACGTCTGCACTTGAGCAGAGAAGCAGTGTTGTCGCAACCAGACTCTGCCGCGAATCGCAGCATCCGGCATCTAGAGCATCGGACCGCTCGCTGGCCGCTTGCTCGACTACGCTACTACCGAGGTGGGAGGGCAGCCGCGCGGGACTAGGCAACGGTGCCGACTCCCGGCGCACTCGGCGGCGGCGAGAGCCTGCGGGGCCGCACACATCGGCCGCACCTCGACCACGCCGAGCGCCCCGCCTGAACCCGCCCCTCCGCACCGCAGGCGCATTCGGCCGCAGCGCCGTCAGATGCCACGTCCTCCGAGGCGCCTCCGCTGATGCGCTTCTTGCGAGGCCTTGGTGGAGGGCCCTGCGCCGCTGACGCACCGCTGCTGCGGCAGCCCTGCCTTCGGTGGGGTCTGCGGGGTGCTGCGGAGGAGTGGGGCCCTCACTAGATCGCGCGCGCAGGTCTCGGCGCGGCCCCGTTGCTCCAAGCCCTCTCGGCCTGGCCCCCACCCCCACCTCCGCCTCACCGCCACCGCGCGCCCCCCACCTCCCGCCCCAACCCGCCCTCTGATCCGCCCTGTCCCCACTCCCGCCCCCACCCCCCGCCCCTCCTCAGCCAGCCCAGGCCATGGCGGCCGCGGCCCGTGTGCCGCAGCCGCTGCTGAGGCGCCCCACCGCCGCCGTCCGCAGCCAACACCTCTGCCCCCGCCACGGGGCCCGCCAGGCGCATGCTCCGCCTCCCGCATGCCTGCCGCTGGCGGCGCCGGCGGCGGCAGGCCGCAGGGCGACAGCTGCGGCTGCCGCTGCCTCACCACTGGGCGGGGGCGGTGGCGGCAAGGAGCTAGCGCAAGAGCGCCAGGCGCCAGTGGAGCCCTGGCGGCGGATTGCGGCCGGGGTGATCTCGCTGCTGGTCGGTGCAGGGCTCCTGCTATTCCTGCTATTCCTGCTGTGGTCGCAACTGGTAGGTGGCGGCTGGGGGGAGGGGGCGGCAAATGGGCCGGGAAGGCGAGACAGGCGTGTTGAGGTGGGCGGGTGAGGGCGGGATGCAAGCATTGCTGCTCCGCTCCGCAACCATTGTTGCGCGCACACCTCCTCCCGCCGGGGTTCCCGCCTGCCCTCGTCCAGGTGTTACCCAACTGGCCAGCGTGGAAGGGCAATGTGCCGCTGCCCATTGTGTGGGCTGCTGCAGCGGCCGCGGCTGCAGGCGTGGCGGCCGCGTGGGGCACCGTCATCAAGAGCGCCCGCACTTGGGTCTTCGGGTGAGGCCCCGGCACGGGTGCGGGGACGGCCGCTCTGCCTCAGCAGGCCGGGGCGGGGTGGGGAAAGCCAGGCAGCGGCTTGGGTCTTGGCCGCTCCGGCTACAACGCTGCTGGCACCGCTCGCACAAACCAGGCCGGTGAGCCTGCCCTCACGATGATGACCGCCCCCGCCCGGGCGCTCGCAGCCAAGTCCCCTCCGATGTGGACAAGCCCAGACCCGCGGATGCGCCCCGGCTGGAGCACCCGGCTTCCCCGCCCCTTCCCGATGACGCCAGGAACGTAAGCTGGCCGGGCTATGGGCTGTGATCCCGCTCAGTCCAATGGGTGACCCCTGAGCTGTGCGCCCTGTTCCGTCCGCAGGTGCCAGCCACCGCTGGCCAAGTTGATGACATGCTAGCCGTCCTCAAGGAGCAGGCGGCCGTCCTCAAGGAGCAGGCGGCCGACGTGAAGAAGCAGGAGGCCGTCCTCAAGAAGCAGGCGGCCGACGTGAAGAAGCTCGCCGATAACTACGACGAGCTCTCCGCCGACATGGGCGCCATCGCGGAGGCCACTGCTGGGCAAGCGCTGCGGCAAACGCTGGGCGCAGAGGTGGTGGGCGGGCGTAAAGTCCTGCGTAACGCAAACAGCCTGGTGGTGGCGTTGGTGCCGCATGTCCCAGGGTATGGGGCGGCGGTGTACGTCGCTGCCGAGGAGTGCCTGGTGAGCTACCTGATGGCGAACGGGGTGAGTGGGCGGCACTGGAAGGGTGGGGCACGGCTTTCTGGGCGTGACAGGCCAGGAGGTTCATGCGAGACCCAGCCCGCCTTAGCCCTAGCCCCGGGCAGTCCACCCCTTTGACCGGTGTCGGGGATGGCGCCGGATGCTGCACGTGCGTGCATGTGTGATGTGCTAGTTGCTTGCAAGAGAATCGTGTGCAAAAGAGAGAAGCGATAGATACACTCGTCCGAGTTGGGCGGGGTCGATAGACTCCATGATTGCAGCGGCGCAAGGCCAGAAGACTGCGCAGCTCAGTGCCGTACAGTACCACGAACCACCAATGAGAGGCGGCCCGAGGCCCGCACGACCGACACGCGCCCAGATGGCGCGCCGTGATACGCCAGGCGCGTATCACACCCGCTTGGAGCAGCTCTCCAGGGACACAGGGCCCTCAGTAGTAGAAAGGATTGTAGAAAGGCACAGGGAGAAAGGGTACAGGAAAGGTCACAGGGAAAGGTGACCAGGAACAGGAACACGGGGCACCGTTAGGCACGCGGCACAGGAGCCTTGCGCACAACAAGTGCTCCCCCTCCCGGCAGCTGTGGTCCCCCACAGCCCCATGACACCCAGTTGGCGGGGAGGCTCCGAGCAAGTGCCAGATACTTAGCTTGTAACAGGACGTTGACGCTCCTTCCACCGCGCCTTAGCTTCAGCGAGGGCAGGCTTCAGGTCATCGGTGAAGTGAGAGGCAGGTTCCCAGGTGTTGTTATCAGCGGAGTAACCAGACCAGGACACAAGGTACTCAGCAACCGTACGCTTGCGCTTCCCCTTGCCATGAACCAACCGCTCACGGTAGTCCAGGATGCGGTCCACAGTGAACAGCGGCTCAGTCTCCAGCCAGGCGACGGGACCAGGCTCGACGGCAGTCCCATCTGGCGGAGGGCGGTAGGGTTTGACCAGGGATACGTGAAACGTGGGGTGCACGCGCATGTTGGATGGAAGCTCCAGACGCACAGCAGCAGGTCCCACCATCTTCACGACAGGGTAAGGCCCGACCCAGCGTGGCAGGAGCTTACGAGAGCCAGAAGCTAGCGACCGCAAGTGCTGAGTGCTCAGCAACACCAACTGCCCAGGCGTGAACGTTACCGCCTTCTTCTTGGGGTTGACGTAGGCCACGGCGCGCTGTTGAGCAGCCTCCAGGCAGGACTTGGCGTCGGCGATGCGCTTGCTGAAGTCCACGACGAACTGTTTCGAAGCGGGAACACAGGATTCGAGTTCACGCCACACAGGGAGGGCAGGGTTAAAGCCGTAGTTCAGGAAGAAGGGCGACTGCCCAGTCGAACGCATTGTTGATGGCGAACTCAGCAGCAGTTAGGAACGAGTCCCAGGCAGCCTGCGTGCGGGAGGCGAAGTTTCTCAGGGTTTCACCAAGCACCCGGTTAACACGCTCAGTTTGGCCGTCAGTCTGGGGGTGGTACGAGGTTGACAGCTTGGCCCGGGTGCCGCACAGGCGACACAGCTCTTGCCAGGAGGAGCTACGCCAAAGCTTATCCCGATCACCAACCACATCTTTCGGGAAGCCATGCAGCCGTACGATGTGGGCGAAGAACAACTGCGCAGCTTCAGGGGCGGTACAGTTAACCGTCGTTGGGGCCAGGTGCACCATCTTAGTCAGCCGGTCAACGAACACCAGAACGGTATCCCATCCCCGCTCCGTGCGCGGTAGAGCAGTCACGAAGTCCATGGAGACAGAATCCCAGGGCCTGTCAGGAATAGGCAAGGGTGTCAGAAGCCCGTGACCCTTCCCAGACAGGGCCTTGCTCACTTGACACGGATGGCAAGACTTAACGAACTCACGAGTGTCACGGTCCATGGAAGACCACCAGAAGTGACGCTGCACGAGCTCCAGGGTACGCTTCTCTCCTGGATGGCCGGAAACAGGGCCAGAGTGAAAGCGAGAAATGATGTAACGTCGCAGCTCAGGATCAGCCGGCACCACGACACGGCGTCGCCCAGAGTCATCGGCATCAGCCTGAAACCACAGCCCGTTCAGGTTCTCGTACACATCAGTGTGCAGAGGGTCAGAAAACCAGTCATCCGCAGCGTAAGCACCCTTCAGGCGTGCGGCCAGGTCCAGTGACTCATCTGGGGTCAACTCTGGAGGAAGGCCAGCGACAGGGAAGCGAACGTCCAGAGCCAGCCCATCAGCGTCACCAGGCGTGCGCGGGCTTGACGCAGCTAGAGGCGCCCGTCCAGTTGGCGAAGCCTCTCCAAGGCACGTTGGCTCCTGGGTCTGCGGGTCAGGACCAGGGTCAGAGTCAGGCGTCACAGCAGCCTCTGGCACAAACGTGCGGCCAGGAGCTGGGGTGGTGGCGAGCTTGCGTCGCTTTTGCCCCCCCAGAGGCTCAGCGTTACCTCCCTGTGGTGCGCTGTCAGCCAAGCGCTTCGCCTGCCGTCGGGTGGTCACCTGGGACAGAGAGAGACCAGGCAAGGTTAGGCGTGCAATGCGAGCCACCTTGAACGACGGATGCCGACTGAGCGCATCTGCAACGCTGTTCGTGCAGCCCTTCACATACTCCCATGTGAAGTTGAAGCGCGCCAGGTATTCCATCCAGCGTGCTTGACGCCGGGACAGAGTCGGCACACCCTGCAGAAAGGTGTTGGGGGCGTGGTCAGTTTTCACAGTAAACTGAGCACCCTCAACGTAACAGCGCCACTCCCTCAGCGCTTCAACCACCGACAACAGCTCCTGTTCGCCTGTTGTGTAGTTGCGCTCAGCAGGGGTGAACTTCTTGCTGGTGAACGCAATGGGGCGCCCGTCCTGCAAGATGCACGCTCCAATACCCTCCTTAGACGCGTCCGCCTGGAGCTCGATGCGGTAAGGGAGCGAGGGGTCCGGAAAGGCCAGCACCACGTCCGACACGATGGCGTTCTTGATTGCCTCGAAGGCGGCCTGACACTCAGGGGTCCAAGCGGCAAGAGACAGGAACGCACCAGCACGTGTTAGGGCGGTTAGGGGTGCCGCTATGGTCGAATAGCGCGCAATGAACTTGCGGAAGTAATTGGTCAGGCCCAGAAACGACCGCAGTTCCCCCAGGTTAGCTGGCGTTGGCCAGTCGCGCACTACCGAAATCTTCTTAGGGTCCATGCGGATCCCGTCGGCAGACACAACGTGACCCAGATACTCCACCTGAGTCTGCGCCCAGTGGCACTTGGAGGCCTTGACGTGCAGCTTGTGGTCACGCATGATGGCCAGGACTTCTCGTAGATGGGCCAGATGCTCATCGAGAGTCTTGCTGAAGATGAGGCCATCACTGCGGGGACCAGCGGTGGAGGACAGGGGAGGGAGCGTGAGCGGACCAAGCAAGGGGGACGCTGATCAGGCGGCTTGCCCAGCGCGCGCACACTCACTCCAGATAGACGGCCATAAAACCCCGCGTAATGCACGGCCGGAAAATGTTTGCCATACACTCAGAAAAAGTTGCTGGGGCGTTGGAAAGGCCGAACGGAAGCACGGTGTACTCGAAGTGCCCAAGAGGAGTGCTGAAAGCTGTCTTTGGTATGTCTGAATCGGCTATCCTGATCTGGTTGTAGCCCTGGACCAGGTCAATCGAGCTGAAGTACGAGCTGCCCCGCAGTTTATCGAGCAGGTCGTCTATCCGGGGAAGTGGGTAGCGGTTCTTGATGGTGCGGGAGTTAAGCCCTACACACAACAAGTACCAGGAAAGGGGTCAGCGCGGTTTTGCCTAAGAGAGCCTAAGGTCCAAGGAGGGCTGCGGATAGCTAAGCTATGTGGGCGGAGTACACCGGCCAGACAGGACCCAAGACCCAGAATTACCACGGGAATCGATACACATCCTGCGCCGGAGGGACGCAGCGGGGAAACCAAGGGGTTGAGCACGTAGGCTACGACAACACCCCTGCCCCAGCCCCCCAGAGCACCTGAGTGAGCCGTCCTTCTTCCCGACGAAGAGGATGGGAGAACACCAGGGAGATGTGCTGGGCCGGATCATACCCTTCGCCAGCAGGTCTTGGACCTGGCGCTCAACCTCCTGCAGCTCGACAGGGCTGAGGCGGTATTGGCGCTTGGCGATGGGTCGGGTGCCGGGCTCAAGGTCGATGGTGTGTGACACTGGCCGCATAGGTGGTGGCCCAGTGATGTCAGCGAACACCTCCTTGAACTCGTCCAACAGGGCCTGAACTGGGGGCTCGTTGGGTTCAGAGGCCGAAAGGGCAGCGTTAATGGGCACACGTTGGCGCAACAGGACGCCGTGGGCACCTTTACGCAGCTCACGGGCAGCTTCTCGACGGCCTATCGGAGTGGGCACGGCTTGCGCACGCATGGCAGAGAGGGCCAAGTTGCAGCTAGGCCGGTCCTCGTCAGCATCTTCCTCTCCCTCCCCCTCAGAGGCGGGCTTGGGCGCAGGCAGGAAGCGCACAGTAGCAGAGATAGAGCCCTTGCGCAGACGCAAGAGGCCCTCACCCAGGCATACCTCAGCAAGTAGGGAGCGCAGGGTGGATGAGCCCAGCAGGACGTAGGCGACAGGGTCCAGCAGTCCTGAAAGCACAAAGGGGCGAGCGGTGAAGTGCAGGGTACCCAAGGACAGGCGCAGAGTAACCCGGCCCTGAATGGCTTGGCGCCCCCCATCAGCAAGGGTGACGTGGGTGTGCGACGAGGCGTCAATCGGCAACCCCAAGCGCTTCACCAACTCAGCTGAGATGAAGTCGTGACTGGCACCAGTGTCGACCAGGGCAAGGGTCAGCACCCGACCAGCACGAACCTCGATCACAGGTAGGTCAGCGTCTGCGGAAGTGGCACAGACTTGCAGAGCGGAAGCAACAGGGGCAGGGTTAGCGCAGGCAGAGGCGCCCTTTGCAGAAGGTGCGTCGTACCAGACCTCACACGCATGCGTCAGCGCAGGCAGAGGCTCAACGCTACCCGTCAGAGACAGCCCGTTGAACAGTTGCTTCCCAGCAGCAAAGCGCGCAACGCGTTCCATACCAGAAAGGAGCAAAGCGGTCTTGCTGGAGCGTAGCAGGTAGGCCGGCAACAGGATGGCGATCGAAGTTGAAGGGGTCTCGTGGCGCCATCGTCGGTACAGTTGTAGCCCAGACTGCAGCTCTTTCAGGGTGTTAGGAGTGAACCAGACAGAATGACCTCGAAGACGGACAGAAGAGTCAGCAAGCCGGCGAGGCACCTCAACATTACAGTCCGCCGTGAACCCAGCACGCAAGGTGCTCAGATCAAATGTCAGAGGTTGCCGGATTGCCTTCTCGACTTGAGCCAGTACATCGGGACGCACTGCTCTATGCATGCGCCACGAAGGCCATGCCTTGGGGCCAGGTGCCGCCGTTGCATCAGTATCCGTCTTCAGATCAGCAGCACAGACCGCCGACTCAGGGGGACGCACTCCCTCCGCACTCCCCTGAGCAACCCCCTAGGCGCGCTTGCCCTTGCCCTTCTAAAAGGCGCTGCTGCTGCGGTTCCTGCTGCGCCTCCTGCTGCTGACGTGGGAGCCCCGCCGGCTGGGGGCCCTCCCGTCCCCCACGCCGACGGCGGACAACACGTTCCGGTTAACCCAAATGCTGCCGCCCCACCCCCTGTCCGTGCAGAGGGCATCCAGGAGCTGGACAACGGCGGCCCGGGACCGTCCACCTCCGGCCCCTCGCACCGCTCGGAGGTGATTAAGGGCGTGGTCAAAGCGCCTGTGCTTGACCTGGATGGGGTTAAGAAACCTGCTGTTCCCGAGCGGGTTCGTGCCTTCCTCCGGGACATGGACTGCTATCTTAAGTGCGTCACTCTGCTGGGGCACACGTCTGAGCAGATAGCGAGCGCCCGGCTCCTAGTCCTGTCCGCCTCTCTGCGGGGTCCTGCCCGCGAATGGCATGACTCCTGGACCCTCGCGCGTCAGCCCGGGTCCTATACCCCTGACGACCTGATTGAGGCCCTGCGCGTGCGCTTCTGCCCTCAAATCCGGTCACGCGAGCAGGAGACCTTCCTCCGTCTGAAGGAGGGGGCTCACCGCCTGAAGTCTGGCGGTGACTCCGTAGCTGCTTACCAGTCGCGCCTAGACGCCCTGTTTACCACCATCCCTGATATGGTGGACCGTGAAAAGATCTCCTGGTTTCTTGACGGTCTTCAAGCTAACCCCGAGCTTGCCCGTGCCTGTGCTGCCCCAACCGAAGGCCTCAGCTTCGCTTCCTACGCTGCTCTGTGCTCTCACGCTTTGCAGCAAGAGCGTCGCCTGAAAGCTGGCGCTGATGCCACGCACCATAACCGCCTTCGTGTTGCTGCTCTGCGCCCCGCCCCTCCTTCCCGACCTCAGGACGGCAACACGGCCAAGAAGCCCAAGCTGGCCGCCGCCGCCACCAAGCCGTCGCTGGAGGAGATGTTCGCGAGCGCCACCGCCAAGGGCCTGGACCTGAACGAGGTCCTCGACATGTTCAAGTGCACCCGCAAGGTGTACCTGACGCGCAAGTACAACGGCGAGTGCCTGCGCTGCGGCAACTCGGGCCACCGCGTGGACTCGTGCCCCCAGTTCAACGGCAAGGGCAAGGGCAAGGGCCAGAAGGGCAAGGGCAAGCGCGCCTAGGGGGTTGCTCAGGGGAGTGCGGAGGGAGTGCGTCCCCCTGAGTCGGCGGTCTGTGCTGCTGATCTGAAGATGGATACTGAGGCAAAGGCGGCACCTGGCCCCAAGGCATGCCTGTCGTGGCGCATGCATAGAGCAGTGCGTCCCGATGTACTGGCTCAAGTCGAGAAGGCAATCCGGCAACCTCTGACATTTGATCTGAGCACCTTGCGTGCTGGGTTCACGGCGGACTGTAATGTTGAGGTGCCTCGCCGGCTTGCTGACTCTTCTGTCCGTCTTCGAGGTCATTCTGTCTGGTTCACTCCTAACACCCTGAAAGAGCTGCAGTCTGGGCTACAACTGTACCGACGATGGCGCCACGAGACCCCTTCAACTTCGATCGCCATCCTGTTGCCGGCCTACCTGCTACGCTCCAGCAAGACCGCTTCGCTCCTTTCTGGTATGGAACGCGTTGCGCGCTTTGCTGCTGGGAAGCAACTGTTCAACGGGCTGTCTCTGACGGGTAGCGTTGAGCCTCTGCCTGCCCTGACGCATGCGTGTGAGGTCTGGTACGACGCACCTTCTGCAAAGGACGTCTCTGCCTGCGCTAAGCCTGCCCCTGTTGCTTCCGCTCTGCAAGTCTGTGCCACTTCCGCAGACTCTGACCTACCTGTGATCGAGGTTCGTGCTGGTCGGGTGCTGACCCTTGCCCTGGTCGACACTGGTGCCAGTCACGACTTCATCTCAGCTGAGTTGGTGAAGCGCTTGGGGTTGCAGATCGATGCCTCGTCGAACGCCCATGTCACCCTTGCTGATGGGGGGCGCCAAGCCATTCAGGGCCGGGTTACTCTGCGCCTGTCCTTGGGTACCCTGCACTTCACCGCTCGCCCCTTTGTGCTTTCAGGACTGCTGGACCCTGTCGCCTACGTCCTGGGCTCATCCACCCTGCGCTCCCTACTTGCTGAGGTATGCCTGGGTGAGGGTCTCTTGCGTCTGTGCAAGGGCTCTATCTCTGCTACTGTGCGCTTCCTGCCTGCGCCCAAGCCCGCCTCTGAGGGGGAGGGAGAGGAAGATGCTGACGAGGACCGGCCTAGCTGCAACTTGGCCCTCTCTGCCATGCGTGCGCAAGCCGTGCCCACTCCGATAGGCCGTCGAGAAGCTGCCCGTGAGCTGCGTAAAGGTGCCCACGGCGTCCTGTTGCGCCAACGTGTGCCCATTAACGCTGCCCTTTCGGCCTCTGAACCCAACGAGCCCCCAGTTCAGGCCCTGTTGGACGAGTTCAAGGAGGTGTTCGCTGACATCACTGGGCCACCACCTATGCGGCCAGTGTCACACACCATCGACCTTGAGCCCGGCACCCGACCCATCGCCAAGCGCCAATACCGCCTCAGCCCTGTCGAGCTGCAGGAGGTTGAGCGCCAGGTCCAAGACCTGCTGGCGAAGGGTATGATCCGGCCCAGCACATCTCCCTGGTGTTCTCCCATCCTCTTCGTCGGGAAGAAGGACGGCTCACTCAGGTGCTCTGGGGGGCTGGGGCAGGGGTGTTGTCGTAGCCTACGTGCTCAACCCCTTGGTTTCCCCGCTGCGTCCCTCCGGCGCAGGATGTGTATCGATTCCCGTGGTAATTCTGGGTCTTGGGTCCTGTCTGGCCGGTGTACTCCGCCCACATAGCTTAGCTATCCGCAGCCCTCCTTGGACCTTAGGCTCTCTTAGGCAAAACCGCGCTGACCCCTTTCCTGGTACTTGTTGTGTGTAGGGCTTAACTCCCGCACCATCAAGAACCGCTACCCACTTCCCCGGATAGACGACCTGCTCGATAAACTGCGGGGCAGCTCGTACTTCAGCTCGATTGACCTGGTCCAGGGCTACAACCAGATCAGGATAGCCGATTCAGACATACCAAAGACAGCTTTCAGCACTCCTCTTGGGCACTTCGAGTACACCGTGCTTCCGTTCGGCCTTTCCAACGCCCCAGCAACTTTTTCTGAGTGTATGGCAAACATTTTCCGGCCGTGCATTACGCGGGGTTTTATGGCCGTCTATCTGGAGTGAGTGTGCGCGCGCTGGGCAAGCCGCCTGATCAGCGTCCCCCTTGCTTGGTCCGCTCACGCTCCCTCCCCTGTCCTCCACCGCTGGTCCCCGCAGTGATGGCCTCATCTTCAGCAAGACTCTCGATGAGCATCTGGCCCATCTACGAGAAGTCCTGGCCATCATGCGTGACCACAAGCTGCACGTCAAGGCCTCCAAGTGCCACTGGGCGCAGACTCAGGTGGAGTATCTGGGTCACGTTGTGTCTGCCGACGGGATCCGCATGGACCCTAAGAAGATTTCGGTAGTGCGCGACTGGCCAACGCCAGCTAACCTGGGGGAACTGCGGTCGTTTCTGGGCCTGACCAATTACTTCCGCAAGTTCATTGCGCGCTATTCGACCATAGCGGCACCCCTAACCGCCCTAACACGTGCTGGTGCGTTCCTGTCTCTTGCCGCTTGGACCCCTGAGTGTCAGGCCGCCTTCGAGGCAATCAAGAACGCCATCGTGTCGGACGTGGTGCTGGCCTTTCCGGACCCCTCGCTCCCTTACCGCATCGAGCTCCAGGCGGACGCGTCTAAGGAGGGTATTGGAGCGTGCATCTTGCAGGACGGGCGCCCCATTGCGTTCACCAGCAAGAAGTTCACCCCTGCTGAGCGCAACTACACAACAGGCGAACAGGAGCTGTTGTCGGTGGTTGAAGCGCTGAGGGAGTGGCGCTGTTACGTTGAGGGTGCTCAGTTTACTGTGAAAACTGACCACGCCCCCAACACCTTTCTGCAGGGTGTGCCGACTCTGTCCCGGCGTCAAGCACGCTGGATGGAATACCTGGCGCGCTTCAACTTCACATGGGAGTATGTGAAGGGCTGCACGAACAGCGTTGCAGATGCGCTCAGTCGGCATCCGTCGTTCAAGGTGGCTCGCATTGCACGCCTAACCTTGGCTGGTCTCTCTCTGTCCCAGGTGACCACCCGACGGCAGGCGAAGCGCTCGGCTGACAGCGCACCACAGGGAGGTAACGCTGAGCCTCTGGGGGGGCAAAAGCGACGCAAGCTCGCCACCACCCCAGCTCCTGGCCGCACGGTTGTGCCAGAGGCTGCTGTGACGCCTGACTCTGACCCTGGTCCTGACCCGCAGACCCAGGAGCCAACGTGCCTTGGAGAGGCGTCGCCAACTGGGCGGGCGCCTCTAGCTGCGTCAAGCCCGCGCACGCCTGGTGACGCTGATGGGCTGGCTCTGGACGTTCGCTTCCCTGTCGCTGGCCTTCCTCCAGAGTTGACCCCAGATGAGTCACTGGACCTGGCCGCACGCCTGAAGGGTGCTTACGCTGCGGATGACTGGTTTGCTGATCCTCTGCACACTGATGTGTACGAGAACCTGAACGGGCTGTGGTTTCAGGCTGATGCCGATGACTCTGGGCGACGCCGTGTCGTGGTGCCGGCTGATCCTGAGCTGCGCCGTTACATCATCTCACGCTTTCACTCTGACCCCGTTGCCGGTCACCCAGGAGAGAAGCGTACCCTGGAGCTCGTGCAGCGTCACTTCTGGTGGTCTTCCATGGACCGTGACACTCGTGCGTTCGTTAAGTCTTGCCATCCGTGTCAAGTGAGCAAGGCCCTGTCCGGGAAGGGTCACGGGCTTCTGATACCCTTGCCTATTCCTAACGGGCCCTGGGATTCTGTCTCCATGGACTTCGTGACTGCTCTACCGCGCACGGAGCGGGGATGGGATACCGTTCTGGTGTTCGTTGACCGGCTGACTAAGATGGTGCACCTGGCCCCAACGACGGTTAACTGTACCGCCCCTGAAGCTGCGCAGTTGTTCTTTGACAACATCGTACGGCTGCATGGCTTTCCGAGAGATGTGGTTGGTGATCGGGATAAGCTTTGGCGTAGCTCCTTCTGGCAAGAGCTGTGTCGCCTGTGCGGCACCCGGCCCAAGCTGTCAAACTCGTACCACCCACAGACTGACGGCCAAACTGAGCGTGTTAACCGGGTGCTTGGTGAAACCCTGAGAAACTTCGCCTCCCGCACGCAGGCTGCCTGGGACTCGTTCCTAACTGCTGCTGAGTTCGCCATCAACAATGCCGTTAACCGTTCGACTGGGCAGTCGCCCTTCTTCCTGAACTACGGCTTTAACCCTGCCCTCCCTGTGTGGCGTGAACTCGAATCCTCTGTTCCCGCTTCGAAACAGTTCGTCGTGGACTTCAGCAAGCGCATCGCCGACGCCAAGTCCTGCCTGGAGGCTGCTCAACAGCGCGCCGTGGCCTACGTCAACCCCAAGAAGAAGGCGGTAACGTTCACGCCTGGGCAGTTGGTGTTGCTGAGCACTCAGCACTTGCGGTCGCTAGCTTCTGGCTCTCGTAAGCTCCTGCCACGCTGGGTCGGGCCTTACCCTGTCGTGAAGATGGTGGGACCTGTTGCTGTGCGTCTGGAGCTTCCATCCAACATGCGCGTGCACCCCACGTTTCAAACCCTACCGCCCTCCGCCAGATGGGACCTCCGTCGAGCCTGGTCCTGTCGCCTGGCTGGAGACCGAGCCGCTGTTCACTGTGGACCGCATCCTGGACTACCGTGAGCGGTTGGTTCATGGCAAGGGGAAGCGCAAGTGTACGGTCTCTGAGTACCTTGTGTCATGGGCTGGTTACTCTGCTGATAACAACACCTGGGAACCTGCCTCCCACTTCACCGATGACCTGAAGCCCGCCCTCGCTGAAGCCAAGGCGCGGTGGAAGGAGCGTCAACGTCCTGTTACAAGCTAAGTATCTGGCACTTGCTTGGCGCCTCCCCGCCAACTGGGTGTCATGGGGCTGTGGGGGACCACAGCTGCCGGGAGGGGGAGCACTCGTTGTGCGCAAGGCTCCTGTGCCACGTGCCTGACGGTGCCCCGTGTTCCTGTTCCTGGTCACCTTTCCCTGTGACCTTTCCTGTACCCTTTCTCCCTGTGCCTTTCTACAATCCTTTCTACTACTGAGGGCCCTGTGTCCCTGGAGAGCTGCTCCAAGCGGGTGTGATACGCGCCTGGCGTATCACGGCGCGCCATCTGGGCGCGTGTCGGTCGTGCGGGCCTCGGACCGCCTCTCATTGGTGGTTCGTGGCACTGTACGGCACTGAGCTGCGCAGTCTTCTGGCCTTGCGCCGCTGCAATCATGGAGTCTATCGACCCCGCCCAACTCGGACGAGTGTATCTATCGCTTCTCTCTTTTGCACACGATTCTCTTGCAAGGGTTTAGGGAGGGCCGGGGTGACGAAGAGCAGGTACTCGCACCAGATGATGTACTTCTCGAGCAGCTTCTTGTTGGAGATGAAGCAGGCCACGCGGACGGCCTTCTCGCTGCACCTCGGCTCGGCCTCCTCGGCGAAACCGAAGTCGCCCCCGTCAGATCCGGGGTCGGCCTCGTCGGCCTCGGGCTCGGCCACCGGCTCAGCCGCAGCCTCAACCTCGGCTCCAGCCGCCTCAGCGCAGGCAGCCGGGTCGGCAGCGAACTGGTTCTCAGTGACCAGCGCGTTGCCGTCTACAGGGAGGGCGAAGGCGGCCAAATGGGTGAGAGCGAGAACAGAGACGAACTGTGATGAGCGTTCGTTGAGAATGCGCAAGCAGTCCCAACGCTAGGCGTGACGCGCAGCTTGCGAACCTGTAAGGGCCAGTGTGAGAATGAGCCCCCTGGGTGGGCAGCTGCAAGGGAGGGCACCTGCCGGAGGCCAACCCTGCCCACCACGCCCCCCCCTTCCTCCGCGCTTGTGCATACCCTACCACCCTTCACCCACTCCTCACCTTGCGCACGCGCTCTAGTGCCTCGGGGTCCTTGGGTGCTCTGAGGGCTTCCAGCTGCCTCCGCACATTCCGCAGCTCAGCTCGGAGCACAGCCCAGAAGCCGCAGTGCTGCAGCAGGGGAGTCACAGAGGGAAGCGACACGCTCTTGCTACTGCAAAGCTCTTTGGATAGGCGGGTGGAGCTTGCAGCAGAGGAAGAGGAGCGGCGGATGGCCGCTGGGCCTGCAGGGCATATGTATCGGCACGGGTCAGGTGTCGGGGCTGAGGGTGGCGTGTCAAGAGAGGATGGCAATGGGGTTGCGGGAGGCGGTCGGCAAGTCTCTTGAGCGTTGTGAGCAGCTGAGAGTTGGACGTTTCGCGATGACCCCCGAGACACCGCCCTCTTTTTGCCCGTCAGCTGCAGCCCCTCGTGGCCCTCGGCATAATCCACGATCCACCCCTGCTCCCCATAATGTCTGGAGCCGTAAGTCATGGTCTGTACGCTGGGCAGCTGCGCTAACGTCTACCAGGCAGGGCGCGCGGACGGGGCCTGGGTCGGTAGCCGCAACAGACGATTAGCGCAGCCCCTGGAGGCTTCGCACCCCCTGGTACCGGGGGGTTCAGGGGGTGCTTGCGAAGTGTTGCGAGGGACGCAGGGAGGCACTGAGGCACTCGACACCTGGCACATTGTTGTGCGCAAGGCTCCTGTGCCGCGTGCCTAACGGTGCCCCGTGTTCCTGTTCCTGTTCACCTTTCCCTGTGACCTTTCCTGTACCCTTTCTCCCTGTGCCTTTCTACAATCCTTTCTACTACTGAGGGCCCTGTGTCCCTGGAGAGCTGCTCCAAGCGGGTGTGATACGCGCCTGGCGTATCACGGCGCGCCATCTGGGCGCGTGTCGGTCGTGCGGGCCTCGGGCCGCCTCTCATTGGTGGTTCGTGGTACTGTACGGCACTGAGCTGCGCAGTCTTCTGGCCTTGCGCTGCTGCAATCATGGAGTCTATCGACCCCGCCCAACTCGGACGAGTGTATCTATCGCTTCTCTCTTTTGCACACGATTCCGAGTTGCCGCAGCGCAGGCACTCGCCGTTGTACTTGCGCGTCAGGTACACCTTGCGGGTGCACTTGAACATGTCGAGGACCTCGTTCAGGTCCAGGCCCTTGGCGGTGGCGCTCGCGAACATCTCCTCCAGCGACGGCTTGGTGGCGGCGGCGGCCAGCTTGGGCTTCTTGGCCGTGTTGCCGTCCTGAGGTCGGGAAGGAGGGGCGGGGCGCAGAGCAGCAACACGAAGGCGGTTATGGTGCGTGGCATCAGCGCCAGCTTTCAGGCGACGCTCTTGCTGCAAAGCGTGAGAGCACAGAGCAGCGTAGGAAGCGAAGCTGAAGCCTTCGGTTGGGGCAGCACAGGCACGGGCAAGCTCGGGGTTAGCTTGAAGACTGTCAAGAAACCAGGAGATCTTTTCACGGTCCACCATATCAGGGATGGTGGTAAACAGGGTGTCTAGGCGCGACTGGTAAGCAGCTACGGAGTCACCGTCAGTCTTCAGGTGGTGAGCCCCCTCCTTCAGACGGAGGAAGGTCTCCTGCTCGCGTGACCGGATTTGAGGGCAGAACCGCACGCGCAGGGCCTCGATCAGGTCGTCAGGGGTATAGGACCCGGGCTGACGGCCGGCGGAAGACCATCCCCATCGGCATCGACCCCAGGCGGTCCCGGGTTCGCAAGCTGCGCGTCACGCCTAGCGTTGTGAGCAGCTGAGAGTTCAACGTTTCAGTTCAACGGCAAGGGCAAGGGCAAGGGCCAGAAGGGCAAGGGCAAGAACAGAGACGAACTGTGATGAGCGTTCGTTGAGAATGCGCAAGCAGTCCCAACGCTAGGTGTGACGCGCAGCTTGCGAGCAGCAGCACTAGATTGTGATACCCTCGGCAATGGCGTCCTCGAGCTCGTAGTCCAGCGGCTCCTCGTTCTCAAGCGACATTTTGCACGCAACCAGCGTCCCGGCTACCACTTGATGTGCTAGTTGCTTGCAAGAGAATCGTGTGCAAAAGAGAGAAGCGATAGATACACTCGTCCGAGTTGGGCGGGGTCGATAGACTCCATGATTGCAGCGGCGCAAGGCCAGAAGACTGCGCAGCTCAGTGCCGTACAGTACCACGAACCACCAATGAGAGGCGGCCCGAGGCCCGCACGACCGACACGCGCCCAGATGGCGCGCCGTGATACGCCAGGCGCGTATCACACCCGCTTGGAGCAGCTCTCCAGGGACACAGGGCCCTCAGTAGTAGAAAGGATTGTAGAAAGGCACAGGGAGAAAGGGTACAGGAAAGGTCACAGGGAAAGGTGAACAGGAACAGGAACACGGGGCACCGTTAGGCACACGGCACAGGAGCCTTGCGCACAACAATGTGCCAGGTGTCGAGTGCCTCAGTGCCTCCCTGCGTCCCTCGCAACACTTCGCAAGCACCCCCTGAACCCCCCGGTACCAGGGGGTGCGAAGCCTCCAGGGGCTGCGCTAATCGTCTGTTGCGGCTACCGACCCAGGCCCCGTCCGCGCGCCCTGCCTGATAGACGTTAGCGCAGCTGCCCAGCGTACAGACCATGACTTACGGCTCCAGACATTATGGGGAGCAGGGGTGGATCGTGGATTATGCCGAGGGCCACGAGGGGCTGCAGCTGACGGGCAAAAAGAGGGCGGTGTCTCGGGGGTCATCGCGAAACGTCCAACTCTCAGCTGCTCACAACGCTCAAGAGACTTGCCGACCGCCTCCCGCAACCCCATTGCCATCCTCTCTTGACACGCCACCCTCAGCCCCGACACCTGACCCTGTGGAGAGCGTGCCGATACATATGCCCTGCAGGCCCAGCGGCCATCCGCCGCTCCTCTTCCTCTGCTGCAAGCTCCACCCGCCTATCCAAAGAGCTTTGCAGTAGCAAGAGCGTGTCGCTTCCCTCTGTGACTCCCCTGCTGCAGCACTGCGGCTTCTGGGCTGTGCTCCGAGCTGAGCTGCGGAATGTGCGGAGGCGGCTGGAAGCCCTCAGAGCACCCAAGGACCCCGAGGCACTAGAGCGCGTGCGCAAGGTGAGGAGTGGGTGAAGGGTGGTAGGGTATGCACAAGCGCGGAGGAAGGGGGGGGCGTGGTGGGCAGGGTTGGCCTCCGGCAGGTGCCCTCCCTTGCAGCTGCCCACCCAGGGGGCTCATTCTCACACTGGCCCTTACAGGTGCTGGAGGCGGTCCTGCTGGCGAGCGGCGACCCACGGGACCAGAGCTCGGTGGCCGATGCCCTCAACACGCTCGGCAGCGCCCGGAGCGCCTTCGCCAAGCCGTCGGCGCCAGGCGAAGTCGACCCGACGCGCCTGCTCAAGGCGCTGCGGAGGTGCGAGGGGGCACGTGGGCCAGTGCACGTGCTGGGAGGGCCTGCTGAAACGGTACAATGTGCGCTGCATTGTTACCGCTATCGGTATACTGCTGATTGCGCTTGCCATGTCTGTTCTGCAGGTACATGAACGCCACCGACGAGGAGGCCCGCCGCGGCCTGCTGCGCGGCGAGCTGTGCCTGGCCGCCCTGTCCAGCCTGCCAGAGGCAGGGGGCGGCGGCGGGGAGGAGGCTGGCGGCGGCGGCGGGGAGGAGGCAGGCGACCGGGACGCAGTGGAGGCACTGGAGGTGGACTCCCTGGGCTGCGTCTGGCTGCGGCCGGGCCTCTCGCAGACCACATTAACCGAGATGAAGCGCAACAGCAAGGGTGAGCACGCATGATGGGCAGCAATGACCTGCTGCTCGTGCTCTTTCTTGACCCGCCCGGCATGTTGCCTGCGCCCCACAGGCCTGCGCGACGCCAAGAAGCAACTGGCGCGCTCCGCCTCGCTCCTGGCGGTGGTGCACAGCATCCTGCGGCGGCGCATGCGGCCAGCCTTCCTGGCGGCACTCCTCACGGCTGAGCTCCGCCTGTCCGTCTGCGTGGTGCTCAACCGGGATGGAGAGGCGGCTGCGAACCAGGAGCAGCTGCCGCGCTCGCTGCCGCTGCAGCACCGCGTGGAGGACAAGCCGGCCGAGGTGCCGGTCCGGTACTACGTGCAGCGCGCTGGCCTGCTGGAGGAGTGGGTGGCCACGGAGTGACGAGGTGCGGCGGGGCAGAGGGCCGTAACGCAGGCAGCATTGTGTGGGCTGTGACCTTAAGCCGTCTGCAAGGACCCTTTCCGTCGGGGCCATACATGTTCCTTTGGCCGGGACCAGCAATGTTCGTGCATGCAACCAAGCCCGTGGACAGGGCTCGGGTCCGCTATCCAGCAATGCGATCCGGACCAACCTGGCAACTTGCCTTCCCCCCATGCCCTGCTCGCAGCTGTGAGCCGCCGCCCCAGCGCCGCCCTGTGACGGCCCGGGCTGCTGGCGGCCCCATCCGCCGCCCCGGCGCCGGGCGGGCTGGGCACACGGTTTGAGCATGGCAGGTAGGGGCAAGCCATTGCGGGGGCCCATACGCCACGCGTCCTACCGCCAGCTGCGGACCTGCCGGACCTGGACGTGGGCATCGCTTAGCTCTGACGGACTGCTCGAGCTGCAGTAGGGAACACGTGGGAGCCAGCTCTCACGCTGCGTGCCGAAGGACCGTGCCTGACGGCCAACCAAACCCCGGCCGCAGGCCCTGCTGCCCTTGGGCGGACCCCCCGGCGGCGGAGGAATGGGCTGCATGGGCATGGGCATGGGCGGTGGCGGCATGGGCTGTCCGTGCCACCGCCGCAGCAAGGCTGCAAGGCTGCAGGCCCCGGCCTGGGCCCAGGCGGGTATCCGGCCGGGCCGCATGGCGGCGGTGGCATGTGGCCGCTGGCGCCTCAGCAACCGGTGGGCCCGTTCGGAGGCCTATCGGGGCCGGGGATGGACATGGGGGGCTGATGGGCGGGCCGCCGCCGCCAGGGCCCCAGCCGCCGTATGGCGGGCCCCCGCAGGGCCTGGGCGGGCCCACGCTGGGGCCAGGGCCAGGGTTGCGCTCAGGCCGATGGGCGGTTGGGCAATCGCGGCGGGAGGTCGTGGCCATCCCGGACGCGGCGATGGACCGTGTGGAGCCGTTGGAGAGCAGCGCGCACACGGTGAGAGGAAGGGGAGGGGAGGGGAGGGGAGGGAAGGGGGCGGGCACACCGGTGTGCGACTAGCCGTGTAACAGCCTGGCGTGGGAGGCTGCGGCGCTAGGGGCGTGTGAGTGCAGATGTGATGTGGGATGCTGCCGAGACACGCGCGCAGCTGAGCGCGACGTTGGATGGGCAGCACCTGTCACGCTGCAGTGTGCCTCACGCTTATCTCCGTCCGCGTACTCCCCGCCCACAGGACGCGCTGGTGGCGCTCGGACCCGCGGCACCTTCAACCACCTGCGCCCCTGCCCCACCTCGGGGCCCTGGGCCACAACACGTGCATGGTACCCGTCACGGCCGGGAGGCTGTACTCGCTCACGCGCTTGTGAGAGGGGGGAGGGCGGACGGAGGGAAGGATAGAGTTGGAAGGAGGAAGAAGTGCGGAGGCGGAAGCAGGGAACGGGATAAGGGGCGGCATGCGCCGCAGACCGGGCCTCGCCCGCCCCTTCCCTGCCTCTCGGGCAGACGCGGCTGATGCAGGAGACGTGCCTGGTTCCCTTCCGCGCCCCAACAACCGCTGCGCCCGCCGGTATGTGTGCCCTGATTCCCGCCCCCCGCCCGTCTCCCTCCTACGCCCTGCAGCAAACCCTCGCCCTGGCGGACGGGCTTCCGCATGGCCTTCTCCTCCGTGTCCGTCCTCGCCTCGGCGCTGCTGCTTAGCGCTTCAGGCGCCCGCCCCGTGACTGCGCCAGCGTGAGGAGCGCCATGAGCGGAGGAGGCGGAGGAGGGAGCGGCCGAGGGGTGGGGCCGCTGGCGGTGCTTTGGCTTTGGGGCGGCTGCGGCGGGGGGGGGGGGGCGCGCGCGCAGGGGGGGGGTGACGCGGGGCTCGAATGAGTTGGGTGAAGAGGGTGGGGGTGCTGGGCGGTCATCAGAGGAGGAGGAGGCGGGCGAGGGGCTGTTGCTGCCGAGGAGCAAGGCGGTGCGGTCCGACTGAGGGTCTTGCTGGGTTGGAAGGGAGGGGCAGGTGGGCCGGCAGTTTGGGCATGGGCGGTGTGCTGCCCCCCGGGTTTTACTGGCACGAGCAGTGGGGTACAGCGGCTGTGACTGTTTGCGTGTTGCCTGGACGCGCTTAGGGTAAGCTGGTGTGGGCACTGGGGAGGCGCGCGGCGGACATCCTCGGACATGGGCGGGAAGTGCACGGCTGTGGGCGGGCTGCGCTCCACGACACCGTGCCCATCCCCAAAACCCCTCGCGCCGCGAGCTGTTGGTTACATGGATGGACTCTCGCTTGCCAAGGTGCCAGGTCCGTGGTGCTCATTGCAGCTTCAGGCGCGCCTCGCGAACAACCAAAACCAGGTCCTTTCCCCGACCCTCCAAGCGGCCACACCACTTCTTGGCGCACCATACGTCTGCACTTGAGCAGAGTAGCAGTGTTGTCGCAACCAGACTCTGCCGCGAATCGCAGCATCCGGCATCTAGAGGCATCGGACCGCTCGCTGGCCGCTTGCTCGACTACGCTACTACCGAGGTGGGAGGGCAGCCGCGCGGGACTAGGCAACGGTGCCGACTCCCGGCGCACTCGGCGGCGGCGAGAGCCTGCGGGGCCGCACACATCGGCCGCACCTCGACCACGCCGAGCGCCCCGCCTGAACCCGCCCCTCCGCACCGCAGGCGCATTCGGCCGCAGCGCCGTCAGATGCCACGTCCTCCGAGGCGCCTCCGCTGACGCGCTTCTTGCGAGGCCTTGGTGGAGGGCCCTGCGCCGCTGACGCACCGCTGCTGCGGCAGCCCTGCCTTCGGTGGGGTCTGCGGGGTGCTGCGGAGGAGTGGGGCGCTCACTAGTTCGCGCGCGCAGGTCTCGGCGCGGCCCCGTTGCTCCAAGCCCTCGCGGCCCGGCCCCCACCCCCACCTCCGCCTCACCGCCACCGCGCGCCCCCCACCTCCCGCCCCAACCCGCCCTCTGATCCGCCCTGTCCCCACTCCCGCCCCCACCCCCCGCCCCTCCTCAGCCAGCCCAGGCCATGGCGGCCGCGGCCCGTGTGCCGCAGCCGCTGCTGAGGCGCCCCACCGCCGCCGTCCGCAGCCAACACCTCTGCCCCCGCCACGGGGCCCGCCAGGCGCATGCTCCGCCTCCCGCGTGCCTGCCGCTGGCGGCGCCGCCGGCGGCAGGCCGCAGGGCGACAGCTGCGGCTGCCGCTGCCTCACCACTGGGCGGTGGCGGTGGCGGCAAGGAGCTAGCGCAAGAGCGCCAGGCGCCAGTGGAGCCCTGGCGGCGGATTGCGGCCGGGGTGATCTCGCTGCTGGTCGGTGCAGGGCTCCTGCTGTTCCTGCTGTGGTCGCAACTGGTAGGTGGCGGCTGGGGGGAGGGGGCGGCAAATGGGCCGGGAAGGCGAGACAGGCGTGTTGAGGTGGGCGGGTGAGGGCGGGATGCAAGCATTGCTGCTCCGCTCCGCAACCATTGTTGCGCGCACACCTCCTCCCGCCGGGGTTCCCGCCTGCCCTCGTCCAGGTGTTACCCAACTGGCCAGCGTGGAAGGGCAATGTGCCGCTGCCCATTGTGTGGGCTGCTGCAGCGGCCGCGGCTGCAGGCGTGGCGGCCGTGGGGTACACCGTCATCAAGAGCGCCCGCACTTGGGTCTTCGGGTGAGGCCCCGGCACGGGTGCGGGGACGGCCGCTCTGCCTCAGCAGGTCGGGGCGGGGTGGGGAAAGCCAGGCAGCGGGGCGGGGTGGGGAAAGCCAGGCAGCGGCTTGGGTCTTGGCCGCTCCGGCTACAACGCTGCTGGCACCGCTCGCACCAACCAGGCCGGTGAGCCTGCCCTCACGATGATGACCGCCCCCGCCCGGGCGCTCGCAGCCAAGTCCCCTCCGATGTGGACAAGCCCAGACCCGCGGATGCGCCCCGGCTGGAGCACCCGGCTTCCCCGCCCCTTCCCGATGACGCCAGGAACGTAAGCTGGCCGGGCTATGGGCTGTGATCCCGCTCAGTCCAATGGGTGACCCCTGAGCTGTGCGCCCTGTTCCGTCCGCAGGTGCCAGCCACCGCTGGCCAAGTTGATGACGTGCTAGCCGTCCTCAAGGAGCAGGCGGCCGACGTGAAGAAGCAGGCGGCCGTCCTCAAGGAGCAGGCGGCCGACGTGAAGAAGGTCGCCGATAACTACGACGAGCTCACCGCCGACATGGGCGCCATCGCGGAGGCCACTGCTGGGCAAGCGCTGCGGCAAACGCTGGGCGCAGAGGTGGTGGGCGGGCGTAAAGTCCTGCGTAACGCAAACAGCCTGGTGGTGGCGTTGGTGCCGCATGTCCCAGGGTATGGGGCGGCGGTGTACGTCGCTGCCGAGGAGTGCCTGGTGAGCTACCTGATGGCGAACGGGGTGAGTGGGCGGCACTGGAAGGGTGGGGCACGGCTTTCTGGGCGTGACAGGCCAGGAGGTTCATGCGAGACCCAGCCCGCCTTAGCCCTAGCCCCGGGCAGTCCACCCCTTTGACCGGTGTCGGGGATGGCGCCGGATGCTGCACGTGCGTGCATGTGCCAGGTGTCGAGTGCCTCAGTGCCTCCCTGCGTCCCTCGCAACTAACACTTCGCAAGCACCCCCTGAACCCCCCGGTACCAGGGGGTGCGAAGCCTCCAGGGGCTGCGCTAATCGTCTGTTGCGGCTACCGACCCAGGCCCCGTCCGCGCGCCCTGCCTGGTAGACGTTAGCGCAGCTGCCCAGCGTACAGACCATGACTTACGGCTCCAGACATTATGGGGAGCAGGGGTGGATCGTGGATTATGCCGAGGGCCACGAGGGGCTGCAGCTGACGGGCAAAAAGAGGGCGGTGTCTCGGGGGTCATCGCGAAACGTCCAACTCTCAGCTGCTCACAACGCTCAAGAGACTTGCCGACCGCCTCCCGCAACCCCATTGCCATCCTCTCTTGACACGCCACCCTCAGCCCCGACACCTGACCCTGTGGAGAGCGTGCCGATACATATGCCCTGCAGGCCCAGCGGCCATCCGCCGCTCCTCTTCCTCTGCTGCAAGCTCCACCCGCCTATCCAAAGAGCTTTGCAGTAACAAGAGCGTGTCGCTTCCCTCTGTGACTCCCCTGCTGCAGCACTGCGGCTTCTGGGCTGTGCTCCGAGCTGAGCTGCGGAATGTGCGGAGGCGGCTGGAAGCCCTCAGAGCACCCAAGGACCCCGAGGCACTAGAGCGCGTGCGCAAGGTGAGGAGTGGGTGAAGGGTGGTAGGGTATGCACAAGCGCGGAGGAAGGGGGGGGCGTGGTGGGCAGGGTTGGCCTCCGGCAGGTGCCCTCCCTTGCAGCTGCCCACCCAGGGGGCTCATTCTCACACTGGCCCTTACAGGTGCTGGAGGCGGTCCTGCTGGCGAGCGGCGACCCACGGGACCAGAGGTCGGTGGCCGATGCCCTCAACACGCTCGGCAGCGCCCGGAGCGCCTTCGCCAAGCCGTCGGCGCCAGGCAAAGTCGACCCGACGCGCCTGCTCAAGGCGCTGCGGAGGTGCGAGGGGGCACGTGGGCCAGTGCACGTGCTGGGAGGGCCTGCTGAAACGGTACAATGTGCGCTGCATTGTTACCGCTATCGGTATACTGCTGATTGCGCTTGCCATGTCTGTTCTGCAGGTACATGAACGCCACCGACGAGGAGGCCCGCCGCGGCCTGCTGCGCGGCGAGCTGTGCCTGGCCGCCCTGTCCAGCTTGCCAGAGGCAGGGGGCGGCGGCGGGGAGGAGGCTGGCGGCGGCGGCGGGGAGGAGGCAGGCGACCGGGACGCAGTGGAGGCACTGGAGGTGGACTCCCTGGGCTGCGTCTGGCTGCGGCCGGGCCTCTCGCAGACCACATTAACCGAGATGAAGCGCAACAGCAAGGGTGAGCACGCATGATGGGCAGCAATGACCTGCTGCTCGTGCTCTTTCTTGACCCGCCCGGCATGTTGCCTGCGCCCCACAGGCCTGCGCGACGCCAAGAAGCAACTGGCGCGCTCCGCCTCACTCCTGGCGGTGGTGCACAGCATCCTGCGGCGGCGCATGCGGCCAGCCTTCCTGGCGGCACTCCTCACGGCTGAGCTCCGCCTGTCCGTCTGCGTGGTGCTCAACCGGGATGGAGAGGCGGCTGCGAACCAGGAGCAGCTGCCGCGCTCGCTGCCGCTGCAGCACCGCGTGGAGGACAAGCCGGCCGAGGTGCCGGTCCGGTACTACGTGCAGCGCGCTGGCCTGCTGGAGGAGTGGGTGGCCACGGAGTGACGAGGTGCGGCGGGGCAGAGGGCCGTAACGCAGGCAGCATTGTGTGGGCTGTGACCTTAAGCCGTCTGCAAGGACCCTTTCCGTCGGGGCCATACATGTTCCTTTGGCCGGGACCAGCAATGTTCGTGCATGCAACCAAGCCCGTGGACAGGGCTCGGGTCCGCTATCCAGCAATGCGATCCGGACCAACCTGGCAACTTGCCTCCCCCCCATGCCCTGCTCGCAGCTGTGAGCCGCCGCCCCAGCGCCGCCCTGTGACGGCCCGGGCTGCTGGCGGCCCCATCCGCCGCCCCGGCGCCGGGCGGGCTGGGCACACGGTTTGAGCATGGCAGGTAGGGGCAAGCCATTGCGGGGGGCCCATACGCCACGCGTCCTACCGCCAGCTGCGGACCTGCCGGACCTGGACGTGGGCATCGCTTAGCTCTGACGGACTGCTCGAGCTGCAGTAGGGAACACGTGGGAGCCAGCTCTCACGCTGCGTGCCGAAGGACCGTGCCTGACGGCCAACCAAACCCCGGCCGCAGGCCCTGCTGCCCTTGGGCGGACCCCCCGGCGGCGGAGGAATGGGCTGCATGGGCATGGGCATGGGCGGTGGCGGCATGGGCTGTCCGTGCCACCGCCGCAGCAAGGCTGCAAGGCTGCAGGCCCCGGCCTGGGCCCAGGCGGGTATCCGGCCGGGCCGCATGGCGGCGGTGGCATGTGGCCGCTGGCGCCTCAGCAACCGGTGGGCCCGTTCGGAGGCCTATCGGGGCCGGGGATGGACATGGGGGGCTGATGGGCGGGCCGCCGCCGCCAGGGCCCCAGCCGCCGTATGGCGGGCCCCCGCAGGGCCTGGGCGGGCCCACGCTGGGGCCAGGGCCAGGGTTGCGCTCAGGCCGATGGGCGGTTGGGCAATCGCGGCGGGAGGTCGTGGCCATCCCGGACGCGGCGATGGACCGTGTGGAGCCGTTGGAGAGCAGCGCGCACACGGTGAGAGGAAGGGGAGGGGAGGGGAGGGAAGGGGGCGGGCACACCGGTGTGCGACTAGCCGTGTAACAGCCTGGCGTGGGAGGCTGCGGCGCTAGGGGCGTGTGAGTGCAGATGTGATGTGGGATGCTGCCGAGACACGCGCGCAGCTGAGCGCGACGTTGGATGGGCAGCACCTGTCACGCTGCAGTGTGCCTCACGCTTATCTCCGTCCGCGTACTCCCCGCCCACAGGACGCGCTGGTGGCGCTCGGACCCGCGGCACCTTCAACCACCTGCGCCCCTGCCCCACCTCGGGGCCCTGGGCCACAACACGTGCATGGTACCCGTCACGGCCGGGAGGCTGTACTCGCTCACGCGCTTGTGAGAGGGGGGAGGGCGGACGGAGGGAAGGATAGAGTTGGAAGGAGGAAGAAGTGCGGAGGCGGAAGCAGGGAACGGGATAAGGGGCGGCATGCGCCGCAGACCGGGCCTCGCCCGCCCCTTCCCTGCCTCTCGGGCAGACGCGGCTGATGCAGGAGACGTGCCTGGTTCCCTTCCGCGCCCCAACAACCGCTGCGCCCGCCGGTATGTGTGCCCTGATTCCCGCCCCCCGCCCGTCTCCCTCCTACGCCCTGCAGCAAACCCTCGCCCTGGCGGACGGGCTTCCGCATGGCCTTCTCCTCCGTGTCCGTCCTCGCCTCGGCGCTGCTGCTTAGCGCTTCAGGCGCCCGCCCCGTGACTGCGCCAGCGTGAGGAGCGCCATGAGCGGAGGAGGCGGAGGAGGGAGCGGCCGAGGGGTGGGGCCGCTGGCGGTGCTTTGGCTTTGGGGCGGCTGCGGCGGGGGGGGGGGCGCGCGCGCACGGTGGGGGTGACGCGGGGCTCGAATGAGTTGGGTGAAGAGGGTGGGGGTGCTGGGCGGTCATCAGAGGAGGAGGAGGCGGGCGAGGGGCTGTTGCTGCCGAGGAGCAAGGCGGTGCGGTCCGACTGAGGGTCTTGCTGGGTTGGAAGGGAGGGGCAGGTGGGCCGGCAGTTTGGGCATGGGCGGTGTGCTGCCCCCCGGGTTTTACTGGCACGAGCAGTGGGGTACAGCGGCTGTGACTGTTGCGTGTTGCCTGGACGCGCTTAGGGTAAGCTGGTGTGGGCACTGGGGAGGCGCGCGGCGGACATCCTCGGACATGGGCGGGAAGTGCACGGCTGTGGGCGGGCTGCGCTCCACGACACCGTGCCCATCCCCAAAACCCCTCGCGCCGCGAGCTGTTGGTTACATGGATGGACTCTCGCTTGCCAAGGTGCCAGGTCCGTGGTGCTCATTGCAGCTTCAGGCGCTCTTCGCGAACAACCAAAACCAGGTCCTTTCCCCGAGCCCTCCAAGCGGCCACACCACTTCTTGGCGCACCATACGTCTGCACTTGAGCAGAGTAGCAGTGTTGTCGCAACCAGACTCTGCCGCGAATCGCAGCATCCGGCATCTAGAGGCATCGGACCGCTCGCTGGCCGCTTGCTCGACTACGCTACTACCGAGGTGGGAGGGCAGCCGCGCGGGACTAGGCAACGGTGCCGACTCCCGGCGCACTCGGCGGCGGCGAGAGCCTGCGGGGCCGCACACATCGGCCGCACCTCGACCACGCCGAGCGCCCCGCCTGAACCCGCCCCTCCGCACCGCAGGCGCATTCGGCCGCAGCGCCGTCAGATGCCACGTCCTCCGAGGCGCCTCCGCTGACGCGCTTCTTGCGAGGCCTTGGTGGAGGGCCCTGCGCCGCTGACGCACCGCTGCTGCGGCAGCCCTGCCTTCGGTGGGGTCTGCGGGGTGCTGCGGAGGAGTGGGGCGCTCACTAGTTCGCGCGCGCAGGTCTCGGCGCGGCCCCGTTGCTCCAAGCCCTCGCGGCCCGGCCCCCACCCCCACCTCCGCCTCACCGCCACCGCGCGCCCCCCACCTCCCGCCCCAACCCGCCCTCTGATCCGCCCTGTCCCCACTCCCGCCCCCACCCCCCGCCCCTCCTCAGCCAGCCCAGGCCATGGCGGCCGCGGCCCGTGTGCCGCAGCCGCTGCTGAGGCGCCCCACCGCCGCCGTCCGCAGCCAACACCTCTGCCCCCGCCACGGGGCCCGCCAGGCGCATGCTCCGCCTCCCGCGTGCCTGCCGCTGGCGGCGCCGCCGGCGGCAGGCCGCAGGACGACAGCTGCGGCTGCCGCTGCCTCACCACTGGGCGGTGGCGGTGGCGGCAAGGAGCTAGCGCAAGAGCGCCAGGCGCCAGTGGAGCCCTGGCGGCGGATTGCGGCCGGGGTGATCTCGCTGCTGGTCGGTGCAGGGCTCCTGCTGTTCCTGCTGTGGCTGCGACTGGTAGGTGGTGGCTGGGGGGAGGGGGCGGCAAATGGGCCGGGAAGGCGAGACAGGCGTGTTGAGGTGGGCGGGTGAGGGCGGGATGCAAGCATTGCTGCTCCGCTCCGCAACCATTGTTGCGCGCACACCTCCTCCCGCCGGGGTTCCCGCCTGCCCTCGTCCAGGTGTTACCCAACTGGCCAGCGTGGAAGGGCAATGTGCCGCTGCCCATTGTGTGGGCTGCTGCAGCGGCCGTGGCTGCAGGCGTGGCGGCCGTGGGGTACACCGTCATCAAGTGCGCCCGCACTTGGGTCTTCGGGTGAGGCCCCGGCATGGGTGCGGGGACGGCCGCTCTGCCTCAGCAGGCCGGGGCGGGGTGGGGAAAGCCAGGCAGCGGGGCGGGGTGGGGAAAGCCAGGCAGCGGCTTGGGTCTTGGCCGCTCCGGCTACAACGCTGCTGGCACCGCTCGCACCAACCAGGCCGGTGAGCCTGCCCTCACGATGATGACCGCCCCCGCCCGGGCGCTCGCAGCCAAGTCCCCTCCGATGTGGACAAGCCCAGACCCGCGGATGCGCCCCGGCTGGAGCACCCGGCTTCCCCGCCCCTTCCCGATGACGCCAGGAACGTAAGCTGGCCGGGCTATGGGCTGTGATCCCGCTCAGTCCAATGGGTGACCCCTGAGCTGTGCGCCCTGTTCCGTCCGCAGGTGCCAGCCACCGCTGGCCAAGTTGATGACGTGCTAGCCGTCCTCAAGGAGCAGGCGGCCGACGTGAAGAAGCAGGCGGCCGTCCTCAAGGAGCAGGCGGCCGACGTGAAGAAGGTCGCCGATAACTACGACGAGCTCACCGCCGACATGGGCGCCATCGCGGAGGCCACTGCTGGGCAAGCGCTGCGGCAAACGCTGGGCGCAGAGGTGGTGGGCGGGCGTAAAGTCCTGCGTAACGCAAACAGCCTGGTGGTGGCGTTGGTGCCGCATGTCCCAGGGTATGGGGCGGCGGTGTACGTCGCTGCCGAGGAGTGCCTGGTGAGCTACCTGATGGCGAACGGGGTGAGTGGGCGGCACTGGAAGGGTGGGGCACGGCTTTCTGGGCGTGACAGGCCAGGAGGTTCATGCGAGACCCAGCCCGCCTTAGCCCTAGCCCCGGGCAGTCCACCCCTTTGACCGGTGTCGGGGATGGCGCCGGATGCTGCACGTGCGTGCATGTGCCAGGTGTCGAGTGCCTCAGTGCCTCCCTGCGTCCCTCGCAACACTTCGCAAGCACCCCCTGAACCCCCCGGTACCAGGGGGTGCGAAGCCTCCAGGGGCTGCGCTAATCGTCTGTTGCGGCTACCGACCCAGGCCCCGTCCGCGCCCTGCCTGGTAGACGTTAGCGCAGCTGCCCAGCGTACAGACCATGACTTACGGCTCCAGACATTATGGGGAGCAGGGGTGGATCGTGGATTATGCCGAGGGCCACGAGGGGCTGCAGCTGACGGGCAAAAAGAGGGCGGTGTCTCGGGGGTCATCGCGAAACGTCCAACTCTCAGCTGCTCACAACGCTCAAGAGACTTGCCGACCGCCTCCCGCAACCCCATTGCCATCCTCTCTTGACACGCCACCCTCAGCCCCGACACCTGACCCTGTGGAGAGCGTGCCGATACATATGCCCTGCAGGCCCAGCGGCCATCCGCCGCTCCTCTTCCTCTGCTGCAAGCTCCACCCGCCTATCCAAAGAGCTTTGCAGTAGCAAGAGCGTGTCGCTTCCCTCTGTGACTCCCCTGCTGCAGCACTGCGGCTTCTGGGCTGTGCTCCGAGCTGAGCTGCGGAATGTGCGGAGGCGGCTGGAAGCCCTCAGAGCACCCAAGGACCCCGAGGCACTAGAGCGCGTGCGCAAGGTGAGGAGTGGGTGAAGGGTGGTAGGGTATGCACAAGCGCGGAGGAAGGGGGGGGGCGTGGTGGGCAGGGTTGGCCTCCGGCAGGTGCCCTCCCTTGCAGCTGCCCACCCAGGGGGCTCATTCTCACACTGGCCCTTACAGGTGCTGGAGGCGGTCCTGCTGGCGAGCGGCGACCCACGGGACCAGAGGCTCGGTGGCCGATGCCCTCAACACGCTCGGCAGCGCCCGGAGCGCCTTCGCCAAGCCGTCGGCGCCAGGCGAAGTCGACCCGACGCGCCTGCTCAAGGCGCTGCGGAGGTGCGAGGGGGCACGTGGGCCAGTGCACGTGCTGGGAGGGCCTGCTGAAACGGTACAATGTGCGCTGCACTGTTACCGCTATCGGTATACTGCTGATTGCGCTTGCCATGTCTGTTCTGCAGGTACATGAACGCCACCGACGAGGAGGCCCGCCGCGGCCTGCTGCGCGGCGAGCTGTGCCTGGCCGCCCTGTCCAGCCTGCCAGAGGCAGGGGGCGGCGGCGGGGAGGAGGCTGGCGGCGGCGGCGGGGAGGAGGCAGGCGACCGGGACGCAGTGGAGGCACTGGAGGTGGACTCCCTGGGCTGCGTCTGGCTGCGGCCGGGCCTCTCGCAGACCACATTAACCGAGATGAAGCGCAACAGCAAGGGTGAGCACGCATGATGGGCAGCAATGACCTGCTGCTCGTGCTCTTTCTTGACCCGCCCGGCATGTTGCCTGCGCCCCACAGGCCTGCGCGACGCCAAGAAGCAACTGGCGCGCTCCGCCTCGCTCCTGGCGGTGGTGCACAGCATCCTGCGGCGGCGCATGCGGCCAGCCTTCCTGGCGGCACTCCTCACGGCTGAGCTCCGCCTGTCCGTCTGCGTGGTGCTCAGCCGGGATGGAGAGGCGGCTGCGAATCAGGAGCAGCTGCCGCGCTCGCTGCCGCTGCAGCACCGCGTGGAGGACAAGCCGGCCGAGGTGCCGGTCCGGTACTACGTGCAGCGCGCTGGCCTGCTGGAGGAGTGGGTGGCCACGGAGTGACGAGGTGCGGCGGGGCAGAGGGCCGTAACGCAGGCAGCATTGTGTGGGCTGTGACCTTAAGCCGTCTGCAATGACCCTTTCCGTCGGGGCCATACATGTTCCTTTGGCCGGGACCAGCAATGTTCGTGCATGCAACCAAGCCCGTGGACAGGGCTCGGGTCCGCTATCCAGCAATGCGATCCGGACCAACCTGGCAACTTGCCTCCCCCCCATGCCCTGCTCGCAGCTGTGAGCCGCCGCCCCAGCGCCGCCCTGTGACGGCCCGGGCTGCTGGCGGCCCCATCCGCCGCCCCGGCGCCGGGCGGGCTGGGCACACGGTTTGAGCATGGCAGGTAGGGGCAAGCCATTGCGGGGGCCCATACGCCACGCGTCCTACCGCCAGCTGCGGACTTGCCGGACCTGGACGTGGGCATCGCTTAGCTCTGACGGACTGCTCGAGCTGCAGTAGGGAACACGTGGGAGCCAGCTCTCACGCTGCGTGCCGAAGGACCGTGCCTGACGGCCAACCAAACCCCGGCCGCAGGCCCTGCTGCCCTTGGGCGGACCCCCCGGCGGCGGAGGAATGGGCTGCATGGGCATGGGCATGGGCGGTGGCGGCATGGGCTGTCCGTGCCACCGCCGCAGCAAGGCTGCAAGGCTGCAGGCCCCGGCCTGGGCCCAGGCGGGTATCCGGCCGGGCCGCATGGCGGCGGTGGCATGTGGCCGCTGGCGCCTCAGCAACCGGTGGGCCCGTTCGGAGGCCTATCGGGGCCGGGGATGGACATGGGGGGCTGATGGGCGGGCCGCCGCCGCCAGGGCCCCAGCCGCCGTATGGCGGGCCCCCGCAGGGCCTGGGCGGGCCCACGCTGGGGCCAGGGCCAGGGTTGCGCTCAGGCCGATGGGCGGTTGGGCAATCGCGGCGGGAGGTCGTGGCCATCCCGGACGCGGCGATGGACCGTGTGGAGCCGTTGGAGAGCAGCGCGCACACGGTGAGAGGAAGGGGAGGGGAGGGGAGGGAAGGGGGCGGGCACACCGGTGTGCGACTAGCCGTGTAACAGCCTGGCGTGGGAGGCTGCGGCGCTAGGGGCGTGTGAGTGCAGATGTGATGTGGGATGCTGCCGAGACACGCGCGCAGCTGAGCGCGACGTTGGATGGGCAGCACCTGTCACGCTGCAGTGTGCCTCACGCTTATCTCCGTCCGCGTACTCCCCGCCCACAGGACGCGCTGGTGGCGCTCGGACCCGCGGCACCTTCAACCACCTGCGCCCCTGCCCCACCTCGGGGCCCTGGGCCACAACACGTGCATGGTACCCGTCACGGCCGGGAGGCTGTACTCGCTCACGCGCTTGTGAGAGGGGGGAGGGCGGACGGAGGGAAGGATAGAGTTGGAAGGAGGAAGAAGTGCGGAGGCGGAAGCAGGGAACGGGATAAGGGGCGGCATGCGCCGCAGACCGGGCCTCGCCCGCCCCTTCCCTGCCTCTCGGGCAGACGCGGCTGATGCAGGAGACGTGCCTGGTTCCCTTCCGCGCCCCAACAACCGCTGCGCCCGCCGGTATGTGTGCCCTGATTCCCGCCCCCCGCCCGTCTCCCTCCTACGCCCTGCAGCAAACCCTCGCCCTGGCGGACGGGCTTCCGCATGGCCTTCTCCTCCGTGTCCGTCCTCGCCTCGGCGCTGCTGCTTAGCGCTTCAGGCGCCCGCCCCGTGACTGCGCCAGCGTGAGGAGCGCCATGAGCGGAGGAGGCGGAGGAGGGAGCGGCCGAGGGGTGGGGCCGCTGGCGGTGCTTTGGCTTTGGGGCGGCTGCGGCGGGGGGGGCGGGGCGCGCGCGCACGGTGGGGGTGACGCGGGGCTCGAATGAGTTGTGTGAAGAGGGTGGGGGTGCTGGGCGGTCATCAGAGGAGGAGGAGGCGGGCGAGGGGCTGTTGCTGCCGAGGAGCAAGGCGGTGCGGTCCGACTGAGGGTCTTGCTGGGTTGGAAGGGAGGGGCAGGTGGGCCGGCAGTTTGGGCATGGGCGGTGTGCTGCCCCCCGGGTTTTACTGGCACGAGCAGTGGGGTACAGCGGCTGTGACTGTTGCGTGTTGCCTGGACGCGCTTAGGGTAAGCTGGTGTGGGCACTGGGGAGGCGCGCGGCGGACATCCTCGGACATGGGCGGGAAGTGCAAGGCTGTGGGCGGGCTGCGCTCCACGACACCGTGCCCATCCCCAAAACCCCTCGCGCCGCGAGCTGTTGGTTACATGGATGGACTCTCGCTTGCCAAGGTGCCAGGTCCGTGGTGCTCATTGCAGCTTCAGGCGCTCTTCGCGAACAACCAAAACCAGGTCCTTTCCCCGACCCTCCAAGCGGCCACACCACTTCTTGGCGCACCATACGTCTGCACTTGAGCAGAGTAGCAGTGTTGTCGCAACCAGACTCTGCCGCGAATCGCAGCATCCGGCATCTAGAGGCATCGGACCGCTCGCTGGCCGCTTGCTCGACTACGCTACTACCGAGGTGGGAGGGCAGCCGCGCGGGACTAGGCAACGGTGCCGACTCCCGGCGCACTCGGCGGCGGCGAGAGCCTGCGGGGCCGCACACATCGGCCGCACCTCGACCACGCCGAGCGCCCCGCCTGAACCCGCCCCTCCGCACCGCAGGCGCGTTCGGCCGCAGCGCCGTCAGATGCCACGTCCTCCGAGGCGCCTCCGCTGATGCGCTTCTTGCGAGGCCTTGGTGGAGGGCCCTGCGCCGCTGACGCACCGCTGCTGCGGCAGCCCTGCCTTCGGTGGGGTCTGCGGGGTGCTGCGGAGGAGTGGGGCGCTCACTAGTTCGCGCGCGCAGGTCTCGGCGCGGCCCCGTTGCTCCAAGCCCTCGCGGCCCGGCCCCCACCCCCACCTCCGCCTCACCGCCACCGCGCGCCCCCCACCTCCCGCCCCAACCCGCCCTCTGATCCGCCCTGTCCCCACTCCCGCCCCCACCCCCCGCCCCTCCTCAGCCAGCCCAGGCCATGGCGGCCGCGGCCCGTGTGCCGCAGCCGCTGCTGAGGCGCCCCACCGCCGCCGTCCGCAGCCAACACCTCTGCCCCCGCCACGGGGCCCGCCAGGCGCATGCTCCGCCTCCCGCGTGCCTGCCGCTGGCGGCGCCGCCGGCGGCAGGCCGCAGGACGACAGCTGCGGCTGCCGCTGCCTCACCACTGGGCGGTGGCGGTGGCGGCAAGGAGCTAGCGCAAGAGCGCCAGGCGCCAGTGGAGCCCTGGCGGCGGATTGCGGCCGGGGTGATCTCGCTGCTGGTCGGTGCAGGGCTCCTGCTGTTCCTGCTGTGGCTGCGACTGGTAGGTGGTGGCTGGGGGGAGGGGGCGGCAAATGGGCCGGGAAGGCGAGACAGGCGTGTTGAGGTGGGCGGGTGAGGGCGGGATGCAAGCATTGCTGCTCCGCTCCGCAACCATTGTTGCGCGCACACCTCCTCCCGCCGGGGTTCCCGCCTGCCCTCGTCCAGGTGTTACCCAACTGGCCAGCGTGGAAGGGCAATGTGCCGCTGCCCATTGTGTGGGCTGCTGCAGCGGCCGTGGCTGCAGGCGTGGCGGCCGTGGGGTACACCGTCATCAAGTGCGCCCGCACTTGGGTCTTCGGGTGAGGCCCCGGCATGGGTGCGGGGACGGCCGCTCTGCCTCAGCAGGCCGGGGCGGGGTGGGGAAAGCCAGGCAGCGGGGCGGGGTGGGGAAAGCCAGGCAGCGGCTTGGGTCTTGGCCGCTCCGGCTACAACGCTGCTGGCACCGCTCGCACCAACCAGGCCGGTGAGCCTGCCCTCACGATGATGACCGCCCCCGCCCGGGCGCTCGCAGCCAAGTCCCCTCCGATGTGGACAAGCCCAGACCCGCGGATGCGCCCCGGCTGGAGCACCCGGCTTCCCCGCCCCTTCCCGATGACGCCAGGAACGTAAGCTGGCCGGGCTATGGGCTGTGATCCCGCTCAGTCCAATGGGTGACCCCTGAGCTGTGCGCCCTGTTCCGTCCGCAGGTGCCAGCCACCGCTGGCCAAGTTGATGACGTGCTAGCCGTCCTCAAGGAGCAGGCGGCCGACGTGAAGAAGCAGGCGGCCGTCCTCAAGAAGCAGGCGGCCGACGTGAAGAAGGTCGCCGATAACTACGACGAGCTCACCGCCGACATGGGCGCCATCGCGGAGGCCACTGCTGGGCAAGCGCTGCGGCAAACGCTGGGCGCAGAGGTGGTGGGCGGGCGTAAAGTCCTGCGTAACGCAAACAGCCTGGTGGTGGCGTTGGTGCCGCATGTCCCAGGGTATGGGGCGGCGGTGTACGTCGCTGCCGAGGAGTGCCTGGTGAGCTACCTGATGGCGAACGGGGTGAGTGGGCGGCACTGGAAGGGTGGGGCACGGCTTTCTGGGCGTGACAGGCCAGGAGGTTCATGCGAGACCCAGCCCGCCTTAGCCCTAGCCCCGGGCAGTCCACCCCTTTGACCGGTGTCGGGGATGGCGCCGGATGCTGCACGTGCGTGCATGTGCCAGGTGTCGAGTGCCTCAGTGCCTCCCTGCGTCCCTCGCAACACTTCGCAAGCACCCCCTGAACCCCCCGGTACCAGGGGGTGCGAAGCCTCCAGGGGCTGCGCTAATCGTCTGTTGCGGCTACCGACCCAGGCCCCGTCCGCGCGCCCTGCCTGGTAGACGTTAGCGCAGCTGCCCAGCGTACAGACCATGACTTACGGCTCCAGACATTATGGGGAGCAGGGGTGGATCGTGGATTATGCCGAGGGCCACGAGGGGCTGCAGCTGACGGGCAAAAAGAGGGCGGTGTCTCGGGGGTCATCGCGAAACGTCCAACTCTCAGCTGCTCACAACGCTCAAGAGACTTGCCGACCGCCTCCCGCAACCCCATTGCCATCCTCTCTTGACACGCCACCCTCAGCCCCGACACCTGACCCTGTGGAGAGCGTGCCGATACATATGCCCTGCAGGCCCAGCGGCCACCCGCCGCTCCTCTTCCTCTGCTGCAAGCTCCACCCGCCTATCCAAAGAGCTTTGCAGTAGCAAGAGCGTGTCGCTTCCCTCTGTGACTCCCCTGCTGCAGCACTGCGGCTTCTGGGCTGTGCTCCGAGCTGAGCTGCGGAATGTGCGGAGGCGGCTGGAAGCCCTCAGAGCACCCAAGGACCCCGAGGCACTAGAGCGCGTGCGCAAGGTGAGGAGTGGGTGAAGGGTGGTAGGGTATGCACAAGCGCGGAGGAAGGGGGGGGGCGTGGTGGGCAGGGTTGGCCTCCGGCAGGTGCCCTCCCTTGCAGCTGCCCACCCAGGGGGCTCATTCTCACACTGGCCCTTACAGGTGCTGGAGGCGGTCCTGCTGGCGAGCGGCGACCCACGGGACCAGAGCTCGGTGGCCGATGCCCTCAACACGCTCGGCAGCGCCCGGAGCGCCTTCGCCAAGCCGTCGGCGCCAGGCGAAGTCGACCCGACGCGCCTGCTCAAGGCGCTGCGGAGGTGCGAGGGGGCACGTGGGCCAGTGCACGTGCTGGGAGGGCCTGCTGAAACGGTACAATGTGCGCTGCACTGTTACCGCTATCGGTATACTGCTGATTGCGCTTGCCATGTCTGTTCTGCAGGTACATGAACGCCACCGACGAGGAGGCCCGCCGCGGCCTGCTGCGCGGCGAGCTGTGCCTGGCCGCCCTGTCCAGCCTGCCAGAGGCAGGGGGCGGCGGCGGGGAGGAGGCTGGCGGCGGCGGCGGGGAGGAGGCAGGCGACCGGGACGCAGTGGAGGCACTGGAGGTGGACTCCCTGGGCTGCGTCTGGCTGCGGCCGGGCCTCTCGCAGACCACATTAACCGAGATGAAGCGCAACAGCAAGGGTGAGCACGCATGATGGGCAGCAATGACCTGCTGCTCGTGCTCTTTCTTGACCCGCCCGGCATGTTGCCTGCGCCCCACAGGCCTGCGCGACGCCAAGAAGCAACTGGCGCGCTCCGCCTCGCTCCTGGCGGTGGTGCACAGCATCCTGCGGCGGCGCATGCGGCCAGCCTTCCTGGCGGCACTCCTCACGGCTGAGCTCCGCCTGTCCGTCTGCGTGGTGCTCAGCCGGGATGGAGAGGCGGCTGCGAATCAGGAGCAGCTGCCGCGCTCGCTGCCGCTGCAGCACCGCGTGGAGGACAAGCCGGCCGAGGTGCCGGTCCGGTACTACGTGCAGCGCGCTGGCCTGCTGGAGGAGTGGGTGGCCACGGAGTGACGAGGTGCGGCGGGGCAGAGGGCCGTAACGCAGGCAGCATTGTGTGGGCTGTGACCTTAAGCCGTCTGCAATGACCCTTTCCGTCGGGGCCATACATGTTCCTTTGGCCGGGACCAGCAATGTTCGTGCATGCAACCAAGCCCGTGGACAGGGCTCGGGTCCGCTATCCAGCAATGCGATCCGGACCAACCTGGCAACTTGCCTCCCCCCCATGCCCTGCTCGCAGCTGTGAGCCGCCGCCCCAGCGCCGCCCTGTGACGGCCCGGGCTGCTGGCGGCCCCATCCGCCGCCCCGGCGCCGGGCGGGCTGGGCACACGGTTTGAGCATGGCAGGTAGGGGCAAGCCATTGCGGGGGCCCATACGCCACGCGTCCTACCGCCAGCTGCGGACTTGCCGGACCTGGACGTGGGCATCGCTTAGCTCTGACGGACTGCTCGAGCTGCAGTAGGGAACACGTGGGAGCCAGCTCTCACGCTGCGTGCCGAAGGACCGTGCCTGACGGCCAACCAAACCCCGGCCGCAGGCCCTGCTGCCCTTGGGCGGACCCCCCGGCGGCGGAGGAATGGGCTGCATGGGCATGGGCATGGGCGGTGGCGGCATGGGCTGTCCGTGCCACCGCCGCAGCAAGGCTGCAAGGCTGCAGGCCCCGGCCTGGGCCCAGGCGGGTATCCGGCCGGGCCGCATGGCGGCGGTGGCATGTGGCCGCTGGCGCCTCAGCAACCGGTGGGCCCGTTCGGAGGCCTATCGGGGCCGGGGATGGACATGGGGGGCTGATGGGCGGGCCGCCGCCGCCAGGGCCCCAGCCGCCGTATGGCGGGCCCCCGCAGGGCCTGGGCGGGCCCACGCTGGGGCCAGGGCCAGGGTTGCGCTCAGGCCGATGGGCGGTTGGGCAATCGCGGCGGGAGGTCGTGTCCATCCCGGACGCGGCGATGGACCGTGTGGAGCCGTTGGAGAGCAGCGCGCACACGGTGAGAGGAAGGGGAGGGGAGGGGAGGGAAGGGGGCGGGCACACCGGTGTGCGACTAGCCGTGTAACAGCCTGGCGTGGGAGGCTGCGGCGCTAGGGGCGTGTGAGTGCAGATGTGATGTGGGATGCTGCCGAGACACGCGCGCAGCTGAGCGCGACGTTGGATGGGCAGCACCTGTCACGCTGCAGTGTGCCTCACGCTTATCTCCGTCCGCGTACTCCCCGCCCACAGGACGCGCTGGTGGCGCTCGGACCCGCGGCACCTTCAACCACCTGCGCCCCTGCCCCACCTCGGGGCCCTGGGCCACAACACGTGCATGGTACCCGTCACGGCCGGGAGGCTGTACTCGCTCACGCGCTTGTGAGGGGGGAGGGCGGACGGAGGGAAGGATAGAGTTGGAAGGAGGAAGAAGTGCGGAGGCGGAAGCAGGGAACGGGATAAGGGGCGGCATGCGCCGCAGACCGGGCCTCGCCCGCCCCTTCCCTGCCTCTCGGGCAGACGCGGCTGATGCAGGAGACGTGCCTGGTTCCCTTCCGCGCCCCAACAACCGCTGCGCCCGCCGGTATGTGTGCCCTGATTCCCGCCCCCCGCCCGTCTCCCTCCTACGCCCTGCAGCAAACCCTCGCCCTGGCGGACGGGCTTCCGCATGGCCTTCTCCTCCGTGTCCGTCCTCGCCTCGGCGCTGCTGCTTAGCGCTTCAGGCGCCCGCCCCGTGACTGCGCCAGCGTGAGGAGCGCCATGAGCGGAGGAGGCGGAGGAGGGAGCGGCCGAGGGGTGGGGCCGCTGGCGGTGCTTTGGCTTTGGGGCGGCTGCGGCGGGGGGGGGGGGGCGCGCGCGCACGGTGGGGGTGACGCGGGGCTCGAATGAGTTGGGTGAAGAGGGTGGGGGTGCTGGGCAGTCATCAGAGGAGGAGGAGGCGGGCGAGGGGCTGTTGCTGCCGAGGAGCAAGGCGGTGCGGTCCGACTGAGGGTCTTGCTGGGTTGGAAGGGAGGGGCAGGTGGGCCGGCAGTTTGGGCATGGGCGGTGTGCTGCCCCCCGGGTTTTACTGGCACGAGCAGTGGGGTACAGCGGCTGTGACTGTTGCGTGTTGCCTGGACGCGCTTAGGGTAAGCTGGTGTGGGCACTGGGGAGGCGCGCGGCGGACATCCTCGGACATGGGCGGGAAGTGCACGGCTGTGGGCGGGCTGCGCTCCACGACACCGTGCCCATCCCCAAAACCCCTCGCGCCGCGAGCTGTTGGTTACATGGATGGACTCTCGCTTGCCAAGGTGCCAGGTCCGTGGTGCTCATTGCAGCTTCAAGCGCTCTTCGCGAACAACCAAAACCAGGTCCTTTCCCCGACCCTCCAAGCGGCCACACCACTTCTTGGCGCACCATACGTCTGCACTTGAGCAGAGTAGCAGTGTTGTCGCAACCAGACTCTGCCGCGAATCGCAGCATCCGGCATCTAGAGGCATCGGACCGCTCGCTGGCCGCTTGCTCGACTACGCTACTACCGAGGTGGGAGGGCAGCCGCGCGGGACTAGGCAACGGTGCCGACTCCCGGCGCACTCGGCGGCGGCGAGAGCCTGCGGGGCCGCACACATCGGCCGCACCTCGACCACGCCGAGCGCCCCGCCTGAACCCGCCCCTCCGCACCGCAGGCGCATTCGGCCGCAGCGCCGTCAGATGCCACGTCCTCCGAGGCGCCTCCGCTGACGCGCTTCTTGCGAGGCCTTGGTGGAGGGCCCTGCGCCGCTGACGCACCGCTGCTGCGGCAGCCCTGCCTTCGGTGGGGTCTGCGGGGTGCTGCGGAGGAGTGGGGCGCTCACTAGTTCGCGCGCGCAGGTCTCGGCGCGGCCCCGTTGCTCCAAGCCCTCGCTGCCCGGCCCCCACCCCCACCTCCGCCTCACCGCCACCGCGCGCCCCCCACCTCCCGCCCCAACCCGCCCTCTGATCCGCCCTGTCCCCACTCCCGCCCCCACCCCCCGCCCCTCCTCAGCCAGCCCAGGCCATGGCGGCCGCGCCCCACCGCCGCCGTCCGCAGCCAACACCTCTGCCCCCGCCACGGGGCCCGCCAGGCGCATGCTCCGCCTCCCGCGTGCCTGCCGCTGGCGGCGCCGCCGGCGGCAGGCCGCAGGACGACAGCTGCGGCTGCCGCTGCCTCACCACTGGGCGGTGGCGGTGGCGGCAAGGAGCTAGCGCAAGAGCGCCAGGCGCCAGTGGAGCCCTGGCGGCGGATTGCGGCCGGGGTGATCTCGCTGCTGGTCGGTGCAGGGCTCCTGCTGTTCCTGCTGTGGCTGCGACTGGTAGGTGGTGGCTGGGGGGAGGGGGCGGCAAATGGGCCGGGAAGGCGAGACAGGCGTGTTGAGGTGGGCGGGTGAGGGCGGGATGCAAGCATTGCTGCTCCGCTCCGCAACCATTGTTGCGCGCACACCTCCTCCCGCCGGGGTTCCCGCCTGCCCTCGTCCAGGTGTTACCCAACTGGCCAGCGTGGAAGGGCAATGTGCCGCTGCCCATTGTGTGGGCTGCTGCAGCGGCCGTGGCTGCAGGCGTGGCGGCCGTGGGGTACACCGTCATCAAGTGCGCCCGCACTTGGGTCTTCGGGTGAGGCCCCGGCATGGGTGCGGGGACGGCCGCTCTGCCTCAGCAGGCCGGGCGGGGTGGGGAAAGCCAGGCAGCGGGGCGGGGTGGGGAAAGCCAGGCAGCGGCTTGGGTCTTGGCCGCTCCGGCTACAACGCTGCTGGCACCGCTCGCACCAACCAGGCCGGTGAGCCTGCCCTCACGATGATGACCGCCCCCGCCCGGGCGCTCGCAGCCAAGTCCCCTCCGATGTGGACAAGCCCAGACCCGCGGATGCGCCCCGGCTGGAGCACCCGGCTTCCCCGCCCCTTCCCGATGACGCCAGGAACGTAAGCTGGCCGGGCTATGGGCTGTGATCCCGCTCAGTCCAATGGGTGACCCCTGAGCTGTGCGCCCTGTTCCGTCCGCAGGTGCCAGCCACCGCTGGCCAAGTTGATGACGTGCTAGCCGTCCTCAAGGAGCAGGCGGGCCGACGTGAAGAAGCAGGCGGCCGTCCTCAAGAAGCAGGCGGCCGACGTGAAGAAGGTCGCCGATAACTACGACGAGCTCACCGCCGACATGGGCGCCATCGCGGAGGCCACTGCTGGGCAAGCGCTGCGGCAAACGCTGGGCGCAGAGGTGGTGGGCGGGCGTAAAGTCCTGCGTAACGCAAACAGCCTGGTGGTGGCGTTGGTGCCGCATGTCCCAGGGTATGGGGCGGCGGTGTACGTCGCTGCCGAGGAGTGCCTGGTGAGCTACCTGATGGCGAACGGGGTGAGTGGGCGGCACTGGAAGGGTGGGGCACGGCTTTCTGGGCGTGACAGGCCAGGAGGTTCATGCGAGACCCAGCCCGCCTTAGCCCTAGCCCCGGGCAGTCCACCCCTTTGACCGGTGTCGGGGATGGCGCCGGATGCTGCACGTGCGTGCATGTGCCAGGTGTCGAGTGCCTCAGTGCCTCCCTGCGTCCCTCGCAACACTTCGCAAGCACCCCCTGAACCCCCCGGTACCAGGGGGTGCGAAGCCTCCAGGGGCTGCGCTAATCGTCTGTTGCGGCTACCGACCCAGGCCCCGTCCGCCCTGCCTGGTAGACGTTAGCGCAGCTGCCCAGCGTACAGACCATGACTTACGGCTCCAGACATTATGGGGAGCAGGGGTGGATCGTGGATTATGCCGAGGGCCACGAGGGGCTGCAGCTGACGGGCAAAAAGAGGGCGGTGTCTCGGGGGTCATCGCGAAACGTCCAACTCTCAGCTGCTCACAACGCTCAAGAGACTTGCCGACCGCCTCCCGCAACCCCATTGCCATCCTCTCTTGACACGCCACCCTCAGCCCCGACACCTGACCCTGTGGAGAGCGTGCCGATACATATGCCCTGCAGGCCCAGCGGCCATCCGCCGCTCCTCTTCCTCTGCTGCAAGCTCCACCCGCCTATCCAAAGAGCTTTGCAGTAGCAAGAGCGTGTCGCTTCCCTCTGTGACTCCCCTGCTGCAGCACTGCGGCTTCTGGGCTGTGCTCCGAGCTGAGCTGCGGAATGTGCGGAGGCGGCTGGAAGCCCTCAGAGCACCCAAGGACCCCGAGGCACTAGAGCGCGTGCGCAAGGTGAGGAGTGGGTGAAGGGTGGTAGGGTATGCACAAGCGCGGAGGAAGGGGGGGGGCGTGGTGGGCAGGGTTGGCCTCCGGCAGGTGCCCTCCCTTGCAGCTGCCCACCCAGGGGGCTCATTCTCACACTGGCCCTTACAGGTGCTGGAGGCGGTCCTGCTGGCGAGCGGCGACCCACGGGACCAGAGCTCGGTGGCCGATGCCCTCAACACGCTCGGCAGCGCCCGGAGCGCCTTCGCCAAGCCGTCGGCGCCAGGCGAAGTCGACCCGACGCGCCTGCTCAAGGCGCTGCGGAGGTGCGAGGGGGCACGTGGGCCAGTGCACGTGCTGGGAGGGCCTGCTGAAACGGTACAATGTGCGCTGCACTGTTACCCGCTATCGGTATACTGCTGATTGCGCTTGCCATGTCTGTTCTGCAGGTACATGAACGCCACCGACGAGGAGGCCCGCCGCGGCCTGCTGCGCGGCGAGCTGTGCCTGGCCGCCCTGTCCAGCCTGCCAGAGGCAGGGGGCGGCGGCGGGGAGGAGGCTGGCGGCGGCGGCGGGGAGGAGGCAGGCGACCGGGACGCAGTGGAGGCACTGGAGGTGGACTCCCTGGGCTGCGTCTGGCTGCGGCCGGGCCTCTCGCAGACCACATTAACCGAGATGAAGCGCAACAGCAAGGGTGAGCACGCATGATGGGCAGCAATGACCTGCTGCTCGTGCTCTTTCTTGACCCGCCCGGCATGTTGCCTGCGCCCCACAGGCCTGCGCGACGCCAAGAAGCAACTGGCGCGCTCCGCCTCGCTCCTGGCGGTGGTGCACAGCATCCTGCGGCGGCGCATGCGGCCAGCCTTCCTGGCGGCACTCCTCACGGCTGAGCTCCGCCTGTCCGTCTGCGTGGTGCTCAACCGGGATGGAGAGGCGGCTGCGAACCAGGAGCAGCTGCCGCGCTCGCTGCCGCTGCAGCACCGCGTGGAGGACAAGCCGGCCGAGGTACCGGTCCGGTACTACGTGCAGCGCGCCGGCCTGCTGGAGGAGTGGGTGGCCACGGAGTGACGAGGTGCGGCCGGGCAGATGGCCGTAACGCAGGCAGCATTGTGTGGGCTGTGACCTTAAGCCGTCTGCAAGGACCCTTTCCGTCGGGGCCATACATGTTCCTTTGGCCGGGACCAGCAATGTTCGTGCATGCAACCAAGCCCGTGGACAGGGCTCGGGTCCGCTATCCAGCAATGCGATCCGGACCAACCTGGCAACTTGCCTCCCCCCCATGCCCTGCTCGCAGCTGTGAGCCGCCGCCCCGGTGCCGCCCCGTGATGGCCCGGGCTGCTGGCGGCCCCTTCCGCCGCCCCGGCGCCGCCCCGTGACGGCCCGGGCTGCTGGCGGCCCCTTCCGCCGCCCCGGCGCCGCCCCGTGACGGCCCGGGCTGCTGGCAGCCTCTTCCGCCGCCCCGGCGCCGCCCTGTGACGGCCCGGGCTGCTGGCAGCCCCTTCCGCCACCCCGGCGCCGCCCTGTGACGGCCCGGGCTGTTGGCGGCCACCAGCAGTGCCCTTTGCGTCTGGCGAGGGACACCAAGAAGCAGTGCCTTCTTTCCAGAGACCGGCCCCGAGGCAAGGTGGATTGCTCGACGGCTGTGAAAGGCGGGTGCAGGGCAAGTGGCGTGTGCTGATGGTTGGTGTAGGAACGCCCTCGCCAGATTAATGGCAGAGTGCGAGCCGGCATTCCTTGGTGCGGCGGGCTGCTTGTGATGCGGACAGTGCGTGGACCCCTTGGGGAGGACTAGGGGCAATCTGGCGATCTCGCGGTGAAGGAGGCGGACGAGGGGGTTGCTTGGCTTGCCCCATCCTCCAACGTCCATGTGGGGACTACGGACTAGGCTGCAGCCGGGAGTAAAACCACTGAGCTGCGCAGCAGTCAAGGCTTGCCCCTTTTTGGGAGATGGTATGTTCTGCTCAGGCTCTGGCCAGTGCACACGCGCGGTGTCGACGGAGGGGGGCCACCGGGGCCAGCAGGGGATGGAGGGCATCGATCGGGCACGCTCGTCCGACACCGACAGTCCGCGGTCCTCATAGCGTAGCATAGCTATGACCATAGCGTCATGGAGGAGCTTGGAGGAGCAGAGGCAGCAGCTTGTCCGTCTGTATTTAACGACACCAAGCGGTGTGGTCCGTGCAGGGCGTGCTTGTCGCCGCTATCAAGGGCGGACAAGCTGGGGGTGCACAGCCATTTGAGGGCGGAGGCGTGCACGGGGCTTGCCTGCTGCTGGAGACGGCGGGCGGCAGCCCAGCCATTCCAGGGCCGGCCACTGCATGCGACGGAGGTGTGTCCAGTATGAGATTTTGACAGCGGAGGGAGCTTGCGTTGCTGCCGGGGTGTGCGCTCCCAAGCCTCAGAGCGCGAGCTCAGGGCCTGCTTATGAAGGGTTTTGTGGGGTGGAGCTGCAGCGCTGTACCTGCCATGTGCACGGCGTTTCTCGACGCCTCTATGCTGCCGGGCTGCTCCTTGTGTCGCTCTCTCGGCTGGCGTAGGCTGCAAGGGCGACGCTGTGAAAAGGCGTGAGGATTGCGGGGCCAGTAGCGGCCCGCTGGCCTGGCGCAGCCGTGGTTGTCAGGGCGGCGGGGGGAGGTGGGGCGGGGTAGGCGCGGCTGTGGCTTGCTGCCGTATTTCTCATGCCTTGGCAGAGGGCAAAGTTGGGCCGGGTGCATGGGCTGTGTTGCGCCCAGTTGCGCGTTGCGGGGCGGTCCGGCCCCCGGCACCTCGTATGTTCAGGACCTCGCCTCGGAGTCCCCGTCTTGCCCCGCCTTCCGTCCGCGTGCGGGGCCCTGCATGGAGTCGTGCATTGAGCGTCGCTCGTGTGAGGGCCATGCTATGCGAGCCGGCGTGCATGGGAAGGGCACTTGTCCGAGCGCTGGCCGGAGCGGGGGGCGAGGGCCCGACGGCACGCCTGCACGACAGCGATGTCGACGCGCAGTCTGGGGCTTTCATAGCAGTACGCCCGTTTAGACTTTGTCATAGATTATAGCTCTACTTGCTTGTTCTCCCTTCCTATGGCGCCTCTAGGCGACACACCAAGTTCGCGACCGCGCCCGGGCCGCCTCCCTCATTTCAGCTCGTTGGATGCATCCGCTGATAGCTGGCTTTGCGTCGAACATAATAGGCCTCGAGCAGAACGCTCGCTGTGACGCCTCACAAAAGAAGGGCTTCGCGCCATCGCACGACATACACGCGATGTCTGGTCGACTGCTGCCCATGATAGCTGAGTCGCCCGGCTACTCCTATGCAGCTCGACATTGGCGCTCGCGCTCGCCAAGCTGCGCCTTGATCGACGCATCTCGCGGGTGCAGCCGCGCGCGGTCGCACAGCAAGCAGCAGTCTGGAGGGTGTTGTCATCCCTTGGCGAGGAGGTGCATAAGGTCTGGCAAGAGCCCGAGCTTCTTGGGGGTCCGACGAGGTCCGTCTCCAAAGCATTGCGGGAATGCCCGCCGCCAACGCCCCCACCCGGCCTTGTGCCACGGCAGCAAGCTTTCATGGGGGGTCTGGTCCTGGTGGTTGCATCTCGAGAGGCAGGTGCACGCGCAGCTGCGCGGGGTCCGGAGCGCAGCGGCGGGAGGCACTCGTTGGACGCGGCTGTGGCCGTGGCGGGGCCAGCCACACGCAGGGGTTAGCAACCGGGCAATGTGCAACCGGGTCCGGGCACACGCAGGTAGGCAGGGGTGCCGCGGCCGCGGCCCTGTGAGGAGGCTCGTGCTCTGTTCCCACGGCTGGCTCTGGTCGCACGCCCGGCTCATCACGGGCTCAAGTGTCTGCCCTGCGGCGCCCAGCCGCAGGGGTCACTGGGCCTTGCCTGCATGCAGCGTGAGCGGTTGAGCGGGCTCCCCCACGCAGCTTGGAGGAGCAGAGGCAGCAGCTTGTCCGTCTGTATTTAACGACACCAAGCGGTGTGGTCCGTGCAGGGCGTGCTTGTCGCCGCTATCAAGGGCGGACAAGCTGGGGGTGCACAGCCATTTGAGGGCGGAGGCGTGCAGGGGGCTTGCCTGCTGCTGGAGACGGCGGGGCGGCAGCCCAGCCATTCCAGGGCCGGCCACTGCATGCGACGGAGGTGTGTCCAGTATGAGATTTTGACAGCGGAGGGAGCTTGCGTTGCTGCCGGGGTGTGCGCTCCCAAGCCTCAGAGCGCGAGCTCGGGGCCCGCTTATGAAGGGTTTTGTGGGGTGGAGCTGCAGCGCTGTACCTGCCATGTGCACGGCGTTTCTCGACGCCTCTATGCTGCCGGGCTGCTCCTTGTGTCGCTCTCCTCGGCTGGCGTAGGCTGCAAGGGCGACGCTGTGAAAAGGCGTGAGGATTGCGGGGCCAGTAGCGGCCCGCTGGCCTGGCGCAGCCGTGGTTGTCAGGGCGGCGGGGGGAGGTGGGGCGGGGTAGGCGCGGCTGTGGCTTGCTGCCGTATTTCTCATGCCTTGGCAGAGGGCAAAGTTGGGCCGGGTGCATGGGCTGTGTTGCGCCCAGTTGCGCGTTGCGGGGCGGTCCGGCCCCCGGCACCTCGTATGTTCAGGACCTCGCCTCGGAGTCCCCGTCTTGCCCCGCCTTCCGTCCGCGTGCGGGGCCCTGCATGGAGTCGTGCATTGAGCGTCGCTCGTGTGAGGGCCATGCTATGCGAGCCGGCGTGCATGGGAAGGGCACTTGTCCGAGCGCTGGCCGGAGCGGGGGGGCGAGGGCCCGACGGCACGCCTGCACGACAGCGATGTCGACGCGCAGTCTGGGGCTTTCATAGCAGTACGCCCGTTTTAGACTTTGTCATAGATTATAGCTCTACTTGCTTGTTCTCCCTTCCTATGGCGCCTCTAGGCGACACACCAAGTTCGCGACCGCGCCCGGCCGCCTCCCTCATTTCAGCTCGTTGGATGCATCCGCTGATAGCTGGCTTTGCGTCGAACATAATAGGCCTCGAGCAGAACGCTCGCTGTGACGCCTCACAAAAGAAGGGCTTCGCGCCATCGCACGACATACACGCGATGTCTGGTCGACTGCTGCCCATGATAGCTGAGTCGCCCGGCTACTCCTATGCAGCTCGACATTGGCGCTCGCGCTCGCCAAGCTGCGCCTTGATCGACGCATCTCGCGGGTGCAGCCGCGCGCGGTCGCACAGCAAGCAGCAGTCTGGAGGGTGTTGTCATCCCTTGGCGAGGAGGTGCATAAGGTCTGGCAAGAGCCCGAGCTTCTTGGGGGTCCGACGAGGTCCATCTCCAAAGCATTTGCGGGAATGCCCGCCGCCAACGCCCCCACCCGGCCTTGTGCCACAGCAGCAAGCTTTCATGGGGGGTCTGGTCCTGGTGGTTGCATCTCGAGAGGCAGGTGCACGCGCAGCTGCGCGGGGTCCGGAGCGCAGCGGCGGGAGGCACTCGTTGGACGCGGCTGTGGCCGTGGCGGGGCCAGCCACACGCAGGGGTTAGCAACCGGGCAATGTGCAACCGGGTCCGGGCACACGCAGGTAGGCAGGGGTGCCGCGGCCGCGGCCCTGTGAGGAGGCTCGTGCTCTGTTCCCACGGCTGGCTCTGGTCGCACGCCCGGCTCATCACGGGCTCAAGTGTCTGCCCTGCGGCGCCCAGCCGCAGGGGTCACTGGGCCTTGCCTGCATGCAGCGTGAGCGGTTGAGCGGGCTCCCCCACGCAGCTTGGAGGAGCAGAGGCAGCAGCTTGTCCGTCTGTATTTAACGACACCAAGCGGTGTGGTCCGTGCAGGGCGTGCTTGTCGCCGCTATCAAGGGCGGACAAGCTGGGGGTGCACAGCCATTTGAGGGCGGAGGCGTGCAGGGGGCTTGCCTGCTGCTGGAGACGGCGGGCGGCAGCCCAGCCATTCCAGGGCCGGCCACTGCATGCGACGGAGGTGTGTCCAGTATGAGATTTTGACAGCGGAGGGAGCTTGCGTTGCTGCCGGGGTGTGGCGCTCCCAAGCCTCAGAGCGCGAGCTCGGGGCCCGCTTATGAAGGGTTTTGTGGGGTGGAGCTGCAGCGCTGTACCTGCCATGTGCACGGCGTTTCTCGACGCCTCTATGCTGCCGGGCTGCTCCTTGTGTCGCTCTCTCTCGGCTGGCGTAGGCTGCAAGGGCGATGCTGTGAAAAGGCGTGAGGATTGCGGGGCCAGTAGCGGCCCGCTGGCCTGGCGCAGCCGTGGTTGTCAGGGGCGGCGGGGGGAGGTGGGGCGGGGTAGGCGCGGCTGTGGCTTGCTGCCGTATTTCTCATGCCTTGGCAGAGGGCAAAGTTGGGCCGGGTGCATGGGCTGTGTTGCGCCCAGTTGCGCGTTGCGGGGCGGTCCGGCCCCCGGCACCTCGTATGTTCAGGACCTCGCCTCGGAGTCCCCGTCTTGCCCCGCCTCCGTCCGCGTGCGGGGCCCTGCATGGAGTCGTGCATTGAGCGTCGCTCGTGTGAGGGCCATGCTATGCGAGCCGGCGTGCATGGGAAGGGCACTTGTCCGAGCGCTGGCCGGAGCGGGGGGCGAGGGCCCGACGGCACGCCTGCACGACAGCGATGTCGACGCGCAGTCTGGGGCTTTCATAGCAGTACGCCCGTTTTAGACTTTGTCATAGATTATAGCTCTACTTGCTTGTTCTCCCTTCCTATGGCGCCTCTAGGCGACACACCAAGTTCGCGACCGCGCCCGGGCCGCCTCCCTCATTTCAGCTCGTTGGATGCATCCGCTGATAGCTGGCTTTGCGTCGAACATAATAGGCCTCGAGCAGAACGCTCGCTGTGACGCCTCACAAAAGAAGGGCTTCGCGCCATCGCACGACATACACGCGATGTCTGGTCGACTGCTGCCCATGATAGCTGAGTCGCCCGGCTACTCCTATGCAGCTCGACATTGGCGCTCGCGCTCGCCAAGCTGCGCCTTGATCGACGCATCTCGCGGGTGCAGCCGCGCGCGGTCGCACAGCAAGGCAGCAGTCTGGAGGGTGTTGTCATCCCTTGGCGAGGAGGTGCATAAGGTCTGGCAAGAGCCCGAGCTTCTTGGGGGTCCGACGAGGTCCATCTCCAAAGCATTTGCGGGAATGCCCGCCGCCAACGCCCCCACCCGGCCTTGTGCCACAGCAGCAAGCTTTCATGGGGGGTCTGGTCCTGGTGGTTGCATCTCGAGAGGCAGGTGCACGCGCAGCTGCGCGGGGTCCGGAGCGCAGCGGCGGGAGGCACTCGTTGGACGCGGCTGTGGCCGTGGCGGGGCCAGCCACACGCACGGGTTAGCAACCGGGCAATGTGCAACCGGGTCCGGGCACACGCAGGTAGGCAGGGGTGCCGCGGCCGCGGCCCTGTGAGGAGGCTCGTGCCCCCCCGGGGGGTCCTTCATTATAAACACCGAGGACTCGTGCTCTGTTCCCACGGCTGGCTCTGGTCGCACGCCCGGCTCATCACGGGCTCAAGTGTCTGCCCTGCGGCGCCCAGCCGCAGGGGTCACTGGGCCTTGCCTGCATGCAGCGTGAGCGGTTGAGCGGGCTCCCCCACGCAGCTTGGAGGAGCAGAGGCAGCAGTTTGTCCGTCTGTATTTAACGACAACCAAGCGGTGTGGTCCGTGCAGGGCGTGCTTGTCGCCGCTATCAAGGGCGTACAAGCTGGGGGTGCACAGCCATTTGAGGGCGGAGGCGTGCAGGGGGCTTGCCTGCTGCTGGAGACGGCGGGCGGCAGCCCAGCCATTCCAGGGCCGGCCACTGCATGCGACGGAGGTGTGTCCAGTATGAGATTTTGACAGCGGAGGGAGCTTGCGTTGCTGCCGGGGGTGTGCGCTCCCAAGCCTCAGAGCGCGAGCTCGGGGCCCGCTTATGAAGGGGTTTGTGGGGTGGAGCTGCAGCGCTGTACCTGCCATGTGCACGGCGTTTCTCGACGCCTCTATGCTGCCGGGCTGCTCCTTGTGTCGCTCTCCTCGGCTGGCGTAGGCTGCAAGGGCGACGCTGTGAAAAGGCGTGAGGATTGCGGGGCCAGTAGCGGCCCGCTGGCCTGGCGCAGCCGTGGTTGTCAGGGCGGCGGGGGGAGGTGGGGGCGGGGTAGGCGCGGCTGTGCTTGCTGCCGTATTTCTCATGCCTTGGCAGAGGGCAAAGTTGGGCCGGGTGCATGGGCTGTGTTGCGCCCAGTTGCGCGTTGCGGGGCGGTCCGGCCCCCGGGCACCTCGTATGTTCAGGACCTCGCCTCGGAGTCCCCGTCTTGCCCCGCCTTCGTCCGCGTGCGGGGCCCTGCATGGAGTCGTGCATTGAGCGTCGCTCGTGTGAGGGCCATGCTATGCGAGCCGGCGTGCATGGGAAGGGCACTTGTCCGAGCGCTGGCCGGAGCGGGGGGCGAGGGCCCGACGGCACGCCTGCACGACAGCGATGTCGACGCGCAGTCTGGGGCTTTCATAGCAGTACGCCCGTTTTAGACTTTGTCATAGATTATAGCTCTACTTGCTTGTTCTCCCTTCCTATGGCGCCTCTAGGCGACCACACCAAGTTCGCGACCGCGCCCGGGCCGCCTCCCTCATTCCAGCTCGTTGGATGCATCCGCTGATAGCTGTGCTTTGCGTCGAACATAAAGGCCTCGAGCAGAACGCTC